>NW_010588247.1:3818-55560 GCF_000705375.1 Tinamus guttatus | reverse complement strand
TGGCAGCGTAAGAAAAGCCCTTAGCAGGTGTGGAGCCCTGCGGAGTATTTGTGCATGTTTCACATTACAGTCTGGAGTGCAAACCCTCGCCCCCTGCCCGGCAGCAGGGGAAGCATGAGGTGAGTCACAGCGAGCCTGGGGTTTCTGTAGCAAGCGCCTGCGGCCGGCGCAGCGGGGCCACCTCCTCCGAACGACATGTTGGGCTACGCCGCGAGGCCGGCCGTGGGGCTGCCTGTGCCCCAGGGCCCAACCCTGTGTCAGGGAAACCATCTGATGCGAGTGACTGACTGTTTGATGACTCTCTTCTTACTTAGGGTGGTCAATTTCTTTGGTCTTCACAGGGTTGCTTCTAAAAAGCATCATAATGCATTAAAATGGAATTTTAATGGAGGTTTAATGGAGGTTTTTTAAGACAGCCAAGAAAGTGGCAAAGGTCCAGATCTTTCCAAATATTTAATTAGCAAATAAAAGTAGTAATAAAAAAAATCATTTGGGGGAAGAGCAAGTCATTTAAAGTGGATCTAGGTGAAACTAGGACCCTCTCTTGTAAGGGGAATCAGTGACTTGCAATAGAGCAGTTTATTCCCTTTAGCTTTTTTTTTTTTTTTTTTTTTTTTTTTTACTAAGGGTTAGGGGGAGAGAACAAGAATCACTGTATATATGTCTGGTAATTCTTCACTGGTGAAAATAGAAATAATTACATTATTCTGGGAATATTTATTGAAATGTGTTTTACTGTCTTCTCTGATGGATGGAAAATATAGGAGGGTTACTTTGTTATGCATTGTAAAATGGTGATGAAATAACGGCTTCAAATTCTGTTATTTATGTTGGCAGTGAGAAACATAAATCGTTGAGATCTGTGTATCCGTACCAAAGAAAAACCTAGCAACGAGTTGCTGGTTGTCAGTCAACATTTTCTCCCCCTTTCTATGTGTCACTTGTGATGTAATGTCATTCTGTTAAGTGGGAACCTCTAGCTCTAATTAGATGCGACAGAACTTAAAGGCTACTCAGAAAATTGTGCTGGGATATTTGTTACAGGCATTAAGGCTATTTTAAAGAGAATGTTTTTGGGTAATATTAAATAATCTGCTATGACATGCAAATTAAGCTTCACTCCATCTCTGAGTCTTGAATAAACAAAAGTTAAATATAAAATTACAGAATTATGCCTTCTAGTATTATATAGGGAAGTCACCTAAGAGCTGAGAATGTTGAGTGCAAAAGTGGTAAAGTAACCACCAGAATTAGACCAAAAATTGTACCTGAACAATTATTTAGGCTCTTCCCTACTTTCATCGCTGCATTTTAGTTTAGAAAATTTTGCTTTTCCTGTTTTGGAGGTGATACAAAATATGTGGATGAGAGCCTCTGTGTCAGGCGCTTCACTTGCTTTGGCCTAAATTTTATCTGACTCGGGATAATGCAAGCAAGATTTCATTCAGTCATTCTTTTGTTTTCCTTCTCATGGATTTCCACTGTATTTCAGTGGGTACGTAGAAAAATATTTCTCAGTTGCTAATGAGTGATTCCAGTATGTTGATGAGAAAGATACTGTGGGGTAATTTAACTAAGATTTTTAAAAACACTTTCCAAGGGAGAAGCTGAAACTCGAACAGCAGTTTTTCCCTCCAGTCAAACGAATGGTATGATGCTGGTTACCTATAGAGTGGTAGCAAATAAAGCTTAACTAGCTCCCTGCTGTGGCTGATGCCTTGAGGTCTGTGTTGTGGTCTGGCAGCCTCCCTGCCCCGTACATGGGTGCTGGACTTGGGCTGTGGGCTGGGTGCTGGAGGGAGCAAGGGGCTCTGCTGTATGTGGCAGCAGCTAGACTGGGTCTGGCCTTTGCCTGCACAGTGCAAACCAGACCGTTGCTTCAGGGTTTCTCTTTTGTGTACTTTCCTTTTCAAGCTATCATGGGAATACTATTACAAATACAATCCTTGAGAGAAACTCTGGCCCTGGAATTCAACAGGGCTTGCAGTTATCTGGAGCATGGCCAGGGTTTCACCACGTAATTAACTATAAATGGTTTAAGAGAATATACTTAGCAATGACCTAAGGTTCTTCTAGAACCCCTTACTTCATAACTTCTGCTTCACATGAGCTTTTGCAGTTCTCTTTCAAATGTACAGGAAGCACCTTGTGTTCTTGTCACACTTCTGTACATCAGCACTTAAAGGCAACTAGTAAATAGCAGGCATTACAGAGTAACATGACAACATGATTCGCGTCAGTGCTGGCAACAGAATGTTAAAACTGCCTGGGACCCTTCGCTCAGGTCAGTCTCTATCACTGCATTGAAATGTAGCTTGTGCAGCTTTTTTTTTGAGACTGTAAGAGATAGTGAGACTGACCATCTGTGCTTCCAGCCCTTACAAATGTTAGGCTAACTTCTACAGAAAAGGAAAAAGGACTCCTTCAAGGCACACTACTTCGTACATCCTAACGTTCTTGCGGGTGTATGGTACAAAGCAGGAGCTCCGGGAAGACCCAGCCCTGTTTGGTACGCTGGCTGGCACAGCAGCGAGGACAAGCCACACAACATCAGCTTGTTTCATACACTGCCCTTCCCCTACCTTACAAGGCTCTGAGAAGAGATGCAGATGGTAGGTAAAACTTTTCATGGGAAAGCCACGTTTACCTGAAGGAGCCTCATTCTGAGTAGGGCTGTGTCCAACTTGCAAGACCCCCGGTAGGGACGTGTTTACACTGCCTAAGGAGTTCATGTGGTGGCATTCAAGCAGCCATCACCATTGTTAATGTTACCTTTGGCTACGCAAAGTTATACTTAGGACTGCTATTTTTTTTTTTTCCTTTCAGCATAGGTATTGTAAAGATTAAAAAAAAATGTAGATTGGACTCAGAGATGATTCATAATAAAATGCAGCTTGGTGGCATTCTTCAGTGGTAAAAAACAGGGCACGTGCAGTGTTTGGGAGGACATGGCAATCAAGGCCAGGGTGACTTGGAGGAGCACGTGTGACACTGTGTAAAAGCTGTTCCTGGGGGCAGGGCTTGCCTCGCATCCTGCGTGGCCTGGTTTTGTGTATTTTAACATCAAGTTGTTACATTTGTTGCTGAGAAGTTTATACTTGAAGCCCTAATTGTAAGATGATCCCTCAAATCTGATTTTGTTTTGTTTAGTTTTTTAATCTTCTATGCTGTTACTTTGCAGAGGAGCTCTTGTTTTGCTTTTGTTAAGTCAAAGGAAAGGGTAATGGTGTGGGAACCTCTGACAGGTTTCACAGTTGTGCATTTTACCTTTGTGCTGATGGAGTGAAGGGCAGCTCTGGCAACAGAAAAATCATTTTGTATTAGCACTGTTGCTGGAGGAGATCTAGAATGGTGCGTTTGGATGCAAGTTTTCTTCAATGTGACAGTGAAGTGGACCAGCTGGGTGCCGTACGTGGCTGCTGAGCAAAGGCAGAGCTGATTGCCTATATATATATATATATATACACCTTGTGTGGTTTAGGAGGAAACAAAGCACATGCAAAGAGAAACTTGATTTTTTTGCATTCAAGCCAACTATTACCAAACGCTTCTGTTCTATATTAGATGTATTTTGAGAAATGATGGGGGGAAACAGTTGTGTACTCCAAGCAAAATTTATTAGAAGTCTACTCAAGGAAAAAAAAAGGAAAACAAAAACAAACAAACAAAAAAACTCCAAAAAACACAGAGACCTTTTGCTTGTAAGAATTCCAAGTCAGTCACCTGAAAGCCAGGTATGAAAAACTTGTATTTTTTTTTTTTTAAATCAGATACAGAGTAGAAACAGTACTTTTTAAATATCACAGGCAATAGATATTTAAGTCTTCAATCATAAATGGCATCAAAGATAGGTATTAATCTCACAGCAAAGCTGCATGCAGATCTAATTTAAAATTGAACGCCTTTGAAATATAAAGCTTTTGCCATGAAATCTGCAATAATAAAGGTATGCTGCACAAAGATGTTTCTTTACCTTTGTCTTAATGACATCTCTGAATAATAAAGACATATGTACATTTAGATTTGGCTGGTAAACCATATTTTAATTAATAAAATTCTGCATAAAATGCTATTTTACAGAATTGCACTACCCAGATGTCCTTATGGTAAGTGGGGCAAGAAAAATGCACTGAAATATTTTGTATGTGGAAAAGGGCAAAGATCAAATAAGGAAATTATTTTTTTTAAATCAACAACAAAATGGCTCTGTACAAAAAAAAAAAGCAAAGCAAACATATGTACAAAATGCTACAGAGACTAAATACATTTTGATAATTTCAGTTCTTTACCCACCATACAGAAATACAGAAAAAGCTTTTGCCATCTATAAGGTGCTGAAGAAACCAAATCTGATTTTTTTTTTTTTTTTTTTTTTTTTGTATAAAGCCATAGTCATCATCACCGTGTGCCTTAATTTCACATATTATTTATGCTTACCTTTAAGGAAAGTGTATGTTTTCAAATACTTGTTTCATTCAGGAAAAACAAAACCTAAAATGTATCAGTTTCAATACTTGTGATTTTTTTTTTTTTTGGTACTAAATTCCTAAAAAGAATGCGTAACTCAGGTTTTGTTAACATATATATGCAGTGAAATAAAATCAGTACATGATACTTGTGAATATTTTTCAGGTGGCTATGTTAGAAAACATTGCACTAACACTGTTTACATCCTGCTTAAGTCATGTGATACATTAAAAAAACACTAAACTCTCACACTTCATGTTGCTGACTATTGCAACATTTGGATTACAACCATTTAAAGTCAGACATCAGTAGCAGGTTATTATAGTCTATGCTTATATCCTTGCCTGTCTCTTCATTAAATCCTGCTTACCAAGGTTTCAGGCCTCTTGCACTTTCTTACCTTTTAACAAAAAACACTACTGCTTTTTGGGGGGGGAGCGGGGCGGGAAAGAAAAATGGCTTAGCCAACACCATTGCACCCATTCAGGACACTTCCAGTTCCCCTCTTTTTCACTATGCTTGCTTGAGATTTTACAATCACTGTGCATATGTTACAACATAACAAGTGCAGGCAAAAAAAAACTCTATTATAATTTTTCATACAATGTAAACCAGTACAATAGGCAAACTTGTGATACAGCAAAGTGAAAGTAACATAAGCTGCCAAGCTAAAAAGAATTTTGAAATTCAAACAATTTTTTTAATAGTAAACAGCAACTTCCCCTCTCTAACGTGTGCATGTTGAAAGTATGTTTTTTTTCCCCATTACACTAGCAAGTTCCCCCACCAACATTAGTACCACTAATGCTCCAAACAGAAACAGCCCACCCCAATCCCTCATGGCAATTCACCTGTGCACCTGTCATCAGGCTTCTCCTATTTTCGTGTCTCAAAAATGTTCAAAGTAACATATACTTAAATGTTGAAATGCTTCCTCTTGTTTCAGCAAAGTTTAGCTATTCGCGCTGCAGTCGTTGCTGTAATACTGCTGGGAGCTTTGGCGGATGGGATGGGATGGGGATGAGCTGGGTGGCTTCTATTTGAGACTGCAAGCAAGAAAACAGCAGGCCTGTGTAGCATGTTTTCTAGCAGCTTTATGCAGATGTGTTGTAGAGATGCAGCATAAATAAGTAGGGGAAAAAATTCACAGCCTCTTGACATAGTTTCCAGGGAAAGTACCAAAGAATTTGGTTCTTCTTGAGGTTCCTGAAATTAGAAGCAATAGATGAAAGACGGGAAACAACAGGAAATCACTAGGCAAGTGTGTGGTTATTTTTATTTTTATTAATATTTTGCAAGTGGTAAAAATATTTATTGTCCTTACAACTTAGTTACTTTGAATTTCATTCTAGAGTTGTGAATTTTAGTAAGTTGCAGCCGTGGGAAGGAAAAAACAAATAGAAGAGGCATATCTGATTCAGATGTTCTGTCTGATTAAAATCTGGAAAATCATTTCATTTATTCAATTACAACTGACAGTGCTTAATGTGGATTTTTGAAGTGCCATGAACTACTAAGACAAAAAAAAGTTAGCCAGAGTGTATATGAAAGTTTGTGATTGAGCCACTTTGTTTCTAGACATACTTGTGAAACCTGCATGTGTTTAGCAATACTTGGCTCTCAGAAATAGCTAAATCTGTAGAGGTATTAAAGTGAGTAAGTTTTACATCACCAGTCTTAATGGAGATGGGCAGAATGACGTGCAATTTGTTTTGTGTCTCGTGAGAAGGACAGCAGAGCTTCTCCACAAGCTGGGGGCACACGGCAATTTGTGGCCATTGGTTCCAAAGTATCCACTACTTTCAGTGGATTTTGGTTGAGGGTCAGGTTAATTATACTGAATACAAAAATTAATTAGGTTATAAGATATCAAACAAACTGAGGACAGCGAAAATAATGAATAAAACACAAATGAAAAAGCAGCCAAATTAAAACATACCCACAAACCAGCCATCATCACATTTTTCCATCACATCAATGACATCTCCCTCTCTGAGCTCCAATTCATCTTCATTCCTAGGAGTATAGTTATATAGAGCCTGAAACCTTAAATAGGACAAATGATGCATTTTAAAAAAAAAGTAAAAGTTTTTTGTATCTCTGCTGAAGTAGAAGAGCTGATTCAGACATTAAGTGACACTTAAACCCCTTTCCCCTGTTTGTATTTTGCCTAGTGGACGAGCCAGGCTAGGTCTGTTCTGTAGCAAGTGTCCTGCTCTACCTGAAACATACCTCAGCAGCCACGAAAGGCTGGGGCTGACTGCTCCTCAGCTGGTCCATTTGTTAAACGGGCTGGTTAAAACGCAGACTAATATCTTGCAACAGCATTATTTTATAGCTGAGCCCCTGGCAACTATGGGCCAGCCTCTTCCCTCCCATCAGCAACACCTGCCAGAACGCAGAGCTTGCAGTCCAAGCACTCTGTCACACGGGCACCAAAGAGATGGGGCACTTAAGAGCACTGCATGTAAAAGCAGTGCCTACTTCTTGTGGGGAACGTGCTGGGTAATTGCTACTGGACAACCAGAGGTGGCTTTCGGAAGTTGTCCTTTTGCACTGTACAAGTGGCCAGAAACAACGTGATGGGCCATGAACCCCGTCTTGAAAGCTGAAGAAAGGAGGCACCTTCCAGGTTTGTTGCTCTCCTCAGGCAGGCTTCCCTGGAGCTGCCACCTCGCTGGCAGGCCCTCCTCTCCTTGCCCTGTGCTTTTTTCCTTATATATCCTATCTTGGGAACGGGACAAAATGTGAGCCAAGTACCTACCAGATTCAAACACATGATCTGTCTAAAAGGAAGAGAAACTGTTGGGTAGCAAAAGAGTGTGAAAGGGGAAAAAAAAATCTGGGAAAAAAAATCCCAGAATCTCCTATCTCTCGGGGGCAGACAAAAGGAAAATAGGTGAACTGAGCAGGTGGAACAAGATACTGTCCCTAGTGTGATGTGCACTTTCTCACAATAACAAACCATGAGTAGGGAAATTCTCTCTTGGATATAAAGGCTACCATACAAAAATTATGTATGGAGTCCCTACAGAGGGATGCTAAAAGGAGGAACAGTTGCAGAGCATGTCTGAAAGGTTGAATACCTGAGACTACACCTGCTAAGAGGAGCTGAAAACACACCTGGTTGAGTTCTTTGACATCCTCCCCAGAACCAAATTGGAACAGAGCAAACCCTGAGTGAGCGAGCGGCTTCAGTTACGTGCCGTAAGAGGGGAAATTCAGACACTATTGACAGAGTTTTCTCCCTCCCACTGAAGACTGAAGAGGGATGCAAGGTGGAAAAATGGAAAGAGATTATGAGACTACCAAAGTTGTTGTTATTCATTTTGTGTTGGGTTTAGTAGAGGTTCTTGGAAATGAAAGAATACCAGTAGGTGCTGCGTTTCCCCAGGTTCAATAGAGCTCTTGGCAAGCAGCCCCCGTCTCCGCAAAAGCCGTGAGCGCTGCCGAGGCAGAGGGAGGCAGCTCTGCCCTGGCTAGGGCTGCTTGCCTTAGCACACAACTGTGTAACTCTGACAGGTGAATAATCATCAGTTCAAAATACCAAAACACACCATCATCATCATGATATTTTTTTTTTCCCTGTAACAGTTCACTGACTTTAAAACTTAACATTACTTTTCCCTCCCTCTAATATAAATAAAATTAAAGCATTTTTTTTTTCTTTGATCAAACAGTTTGGTACAGAATATTTGAATTGGCTCTGTTTCATTAGGCAAGTTTTAATTTGCTTTAACAAGACTTTTCTTTATATAATAAATTCCTGATCCTGAAAATCCCCTTGTAAACTTATATATCATAGCCCATACTAAGCTCAGTGTAATGATGATTCTCTTGAATAAAAGATGCTTATTTTTCATGTTGCTGGTTTTGAGAAACAAGAGACTGTTTGAAAGAAAATGCAACTTTTAACTCAGGTTCTCATAACTAGCAGTTACCCTCCCCAAATCTGAGAAGTCTAACTTAAATCTAACTACGTACAGGAGCTACAGGTGCAATGTGTCATAAATTAGTTATTAAAATACAACAATGAGAATTGCCTTATTAGCACTGTTTTTACTTCAGAAATCTAAGTTATTTCCATCTAATCCTTTCCTAGGCACTTCAATCTGATAATACTTTTTTTTTTTTTTTTTAAACATGAAAACTGCCATTTGCAATGCTGACCAACCAAAGAAGGGTTGGTTGGCAATTTAAATATATTTCTATTTAGTTGTTTAGACATAAATTAGTTCAGTCATATACTAGTTTGAGACTATGTTGAACAAAATTATTTGGATAATTATGCCTACAAAAATAGAAGTGGAAACTTCAGTATGTCCAAAGGCACTGGACAGAAGCTTGAGAGAAATTTTCTGTGAGATCAAAACCAAAACATCTAATTTTCATTAACTATTATCTGTGGTCTAATTCCTCCCTTGCCCTTCTCCCTTGACATTTCTTTAAGTTACTAACAGCCAGAATTCTAAATAAACCTTAATTACACTTAGGAGATTTCAGCCAGTAGGGCCGATTCCAGAGCACTGAGGCTAGTTCAAGGATGGCTATTGATTGCAATGATAAAGGAAGTGAGACCAAAAATTTTGCCCTGTACTTACGTAGTAAGCACCCAAATACCATTACTTATTTTATGTCAAGTGTTTATTTTGTTCTTCTCAATTTTTGAGGTTTCCATGCATCTACTTTTGCAACATTATCCATTTATTTTTCAATTATCATCCATAACTGTTTCTGAATAATTTGTACCAAGTCAATGAAGTAGATGATCTGAATTAACATTAAATCTTTAACTGGCATTTTACTGGAAACTAATAATGAGCAGATCAAAAAGTCACATGTTACTTTTTGCCTACAGTGGATGCACATCACGATGATGATGCCCAGGCTTTAGGCTCTGGGGCCTCCTTAAATATCTTCCTACGTCATGCAGTTATCTGTGATTCTCTAAATCTCTTCATGATTGTACTTGGCAGATGAACAAATTATTTGAAGAGGTAATGGCTATTGTTTAAATGTTAGGTATTTGGTTTAGTAGACAAGAAGTATACTTACGGTTCCCCCCCAGTGTGTATGTTTTCATGAGCAAACACAGGGCGCTGTGGCTGAAATGAAATGATTTGAAATGTGATAAAGATATATAGTTTGAATTTCAAGTAGCTGGATAGCGGCCTGACACCGTCTCTTGAGAGCTCATATTCTACGCTGTGTAAAGCCAACAACCCCTACAACATTCTTATGAGACAAGGCAGGCAACAGAACCTTGCAGGCTTAAAGGTAAGATTTTTGGACAATATAACAAAGACTAAAACAAAATTGTACTTGATCTATTTGTACGATAGTAAAAACTCAGCATAGACCCTACTACCTCTTCACTAATACAGAAATAAAATCTGCTATACTTAATGGCAGAGTTTAGAATATCCATAGACAAACAACATGCCAATCTACGTTACCCACAGAAAGTATTAACTTGGCAGGTGTATCATGCTATGCTGTAATTGATACTGTTTGATCTGAAGGGGGAGCACAAAGTCATGCAGGCTGTTGGGAGGCAAAGAGCAGAAAATTTTTGAAAGAACACATGTAATTGTGTGAAAACAATTAACACTTTTACTTAAGAGGAAAAAAAAAGGTATGTATTTCCAGTGCACAGTTAGGAAAAGAACTATTTTCATTCTTAATTGAACACCATCACTAACATCTCAGAAATCTGGTAGTGACAGAAATGAAACATATTAACCTCCTAGGGAAAGCCTGTCCTGCTTAGAAAGCCATTGACTAACACCCATTAGAAAGAACAGCGGAGCAGCTGCCTGCAGGAGCCCCTCTGGGTGGGGACTGCATTCCTTGCTGCCCGAGGATGCCCCCCAGTCGTACGAGACACTGAGAACTGCATCCGCTCTGGCAGCGTGTAGCTCAAGCGGAACACATACCACTTCTTTTGCTTTTCACGAACTAAGAACTGCAACCTGATCTTGATGCCATGGAATTTGTCTTACTGCTCTACACTTTGTCTTTTCTTGGACTACTCCAGTAAATTTTGCTTCAGGTTACGCTTAAAAATGATGCAGTCTTCCATGAGAAAAGGCCATGATAACTAACCGTGGAAATTAAATATTAAAATGCAATATGTTGCTTTTTTCCCCCCAGCATTCCCAGTTGAGGTATTTAAATTCTTTTAATGATGTTTCAGACAACACTGAATATTCTCCACTTCACCTTTACAGTCTGTAGAATATACTTTTAAAAATGGTAGAGCGCTTAATGATGCGAGCTGGTGAACGGCAAAATTTTTTATTAATGAGAACTAGGAAAGTTTTGGAAAGTGTTCTTTTTTTTGTTTGTTTGTTTGCTTCTTTTTTTAACCTTTTGACTATCTCCTAGTGTCTTTCAGACAGTTCAGTTCCTGGTAGACATCCTTCAACAGTTGGCTTGTCAAGTAAGAACAAAATATTTCACTGGGCAGATTGCTTGGTGTTTGGATTCAAATCTGACCTTATTCTCTGCTGATCTTTCATCAGGTCTGTAACTGAGCTAATGCCAAAGATAGTCAAAGATACCAGAGAACTCAACCGAGGCTACGGATCTTCTTGCAAACAGTGAAAGTCAACATCCTAAGCGGTATTACAAATGACTTAATGGTTTGAACATGTATCGTGTTGAGAAGAAACAGGATAGGTCAATATTATACAATTAAACAAATAATTTACAATTAAAATATGAAATGTTTTATTGCTAGCTAAGTACTGTTATTAACAGTAGACAGATGATAGAAAGTCAAAGTGAGTGAAGATTTTCAACTTCATGTTATAGCTACAGAGAAAAATGGCAAAATTAGAATCTGGGAGATCCAGAGTAGAATTGCCTGTGCTGTGTCTAAACAGTGAGACCCTGCAGCATTCTCTTCATCTGAATTCATGCCTAGATACTATCCCAGCTCATATCAAGAAGCCTTCTCCACATCATCTTTTCCTTCTAAGCTCTCACTCCTGCACACAGTGGTAGTGGCTGGAAAGGGACTATTGCAAGTCTTGGTTAACTGTGCTGAGGAGATAACCATGAAATGTCTCCCCCCATGGAAACTTTGGTGCTTAGGATTTCTAACGTCAAATATCGTTCAGTTCCTGAGCTCAGTTCATGTTTGATAGGTAGGAATCTTAGGATTTTAGGGTCCTACCTCCAAAATGCTTAGTGGAGCATGGTCCCCATTGCACACTTTCCTCCTTTTTTTTTTTTTTTTTCCCCCCGCATGATAATAGTGTGTTCATGTAGAACAACCTTTTATGTTCCTGAACATTTTGTGTGTACAGCGGGACTCTAGTTTTGTAATCAATTTGATGGAGGCAGTTAATATGGATCCATACAGTTCCCCTGAAGTACTGGTGGATATTGATCATTTGAAGTAACATCTGCCATCCATGCAAAACTAAAACAGGGCTTATTCCCGTTCTTGTACCGCCTCGGTATTTCTCTGGTTGTGATGGTGAATACATGAATCCTGGCCTGCCTAGCACTGAATTTGCTAAGTGATGGAGAAAACAGTGCCCTCTCATACCTGGTAGCAAACAAAAGCCTGCCAAAAAATTTACAGGTCTTTGAGAGTTAGAAAAAAATGCTTATTTTAAAGAAAACATTTTAAAAAGGGAGCAAACAGTAAGACAATACCCCTAAATCAGCAGTGACTACATGGAAAATATTTTGTCCTGTTATGTTTTAAGGGCCAAAAGTTAAGAAAGAAATGCAGAAAATAATTTAGTACCAAAGTGAAAGTAAACTATAGCGATACACTCTTACTTTCATAAAGATCTTCTTGCATATTTTTGCATAAGACTTTTGAGGTAAACACATACAAATGCTATAGCCTAAACTTCAGGCTTGTTATTGTATTACGGAATTGTTACAGTTTCAGGCTGCTGTGAAAGGAAAGGCTGAGGGGTATGACAGTCTGGAATAGCAGCGTTTGGAGAAAAAGGGCAGTGGCAAGTGAATACAACAGAGATTACCATAGCAACAAAATATTTTGAAAAGAAGGACATGCATTAAAAAAACAAGAATGTAGCTTTGCAAAAGCCTGTGTACATGCAATGAATTATAAGTCTTTAACTACCGGATAGTTTTAATAAACTAGAAATACTTTGAAACAAGAGGATCCATTTAGGGAAAAAAAAAAGGCAAAGTCATATAAAGAATTGACCTCATAATGCTTTTCTAGCACTGGAAATACTATGTAGTACTGCAGATATACAATACATTTACAGAATTGTAACATACATTTTGGCACACACTGTTGGCTTTACTGAGACATAGCATGGAAGCACAACAGGAGCAAAACAAGGTATATTGATAGTATTCAGACACTGGGACAAAAGCAGAATGCTGAAGGACTGGACACGGAGCTGCTTTTATATGGAAACGCTGTTATGCACACTGGGCATACAGAGCCATACCCTGTGGGAATAGCTGTGACCTCTGACAGGGGAGCTGTAGGATCTCTTAGTCATCAGAGGGCTACGAGGAGGTTTACCCATAACAAATATCTCTCTCTTTAAATCAGCCTAGAGAAATCATAAAAACGGAGTCAGCTGATAGCTTCAGTAAGAAGCACCACGGGATTTCTGCTGCTTCACTCCTATGTGCACACTGGACATGCTTTTCTTGGTAACGACAGGCAAGCGTGTTACAAGCGCAAGTAAGGAGTAGTGCTGTTAGGACATGGCATTTTCATTGTTGCAGCAGTATCTTTTGTCTTTCCAAGGGTTTGCTGCTCTGCCACATACACTTGTACTGTTAAAAGATTAATCACACTCAGTGCATTTGGTGTAAAAACTACCATGGCAAATGTATCCACTGATGCAACCCAGTTAGTTAATAATGCAGAAAGCACAAGAGCAAAAGGGTGAAAGACCGTAGGTGTCTTAAAAGTACCAATGATAACTGTTGCAGTTCATATCTGCTAAAAAGACACCAAACTTTATTCACCTTCTAAATACATGTTTTAGTACTTGATGGAAAGTACTTTAAAAAAAAAATCCAGTTTTGTTAACACCACTGTTAAACCAGCTAAGTGTTTGACAAAAGTCAGCACTTAAGGAGATGTGAGCCAAATAGGGAGTGCTGAGATTGGAAAACTCTTCTTTGGATTTTGTGACTATTTGCAATATGCCAATAGAAAAGAACAAGCCCCTTTTAGGAGCAGGGAGGGTGAAGAAAAAAGGAAAGGAAAACCAAGGCAGTGGACAAAGAGGCAGGAAAACATTGCACGTCACTCCTGCCATCACAGAGGAGGGTGCAACTCCCCATTACTGTCCAGAGGCATGCTTTAGGTTTGAGCAATTTCCAACTACACATACATGTACATAAGTATGTGTATGTATGCATGTATGTGTATACATATGTATGTGTAGTTGGAATATATCTAAATACACTTTTTTACAATAACAAAAAGAAACAAGATATCATTTTACAGTTTAATTTTAAGAGCTCTCTGAACAACTTCCTTTTCAGTTGTGATAGCCAAGTCTTGGAAATGTCTCTCATGTTCTTTCTGTTCTAATAGTTGTGATGAGATTTTAATCATGACTTTATCATAAAGTAGTTAGTGGACAACATGCACAAGCAGAAAGGAATAGGAATGGTCTATATTCATTAAACTTAGAGAGGAAACTGTTCCCCAGGCTTCAGAAATAATCGGAATGGGATTTTCTTTGCTTTGAAAATGTGTTGAAAAATAGAGAATTAATAGCTAAATAGAACTGTATAATAGAAAACCCCGGACCTCTCGTTCTTCTCAGTACCCAGGCTCTAGTGTACGCAGATGGCCTCAGCCATGTCCCTTGGTTACCTGTGCGCCTTTGCTCCCACCATGGCCAACAGAGAACAACACACCTGGCGCTGAGGTTCCCCAGGACCCGTGAAGGAGCCAGTGATTGTATTCATTTTCATCCTGGATTGCCATGCCTTGCTCAAACAAGGACAGGGAACATCAGGATCACTTAAGGGCTTTCGGTACTTTTTTGCTAGATGAGATTTTGTGAATTTTTTTGATTAGATTAAGAACACCCTCAAAAGAACTGCACAGCTAATTATTCAGAATTTCAGAAACAGATACAACAGTTTGTTTTACTACAAAAAAGAAGGATAAAACATTCCTAGTCCATGATAAATTCATCATGTCAAGAACCTTTGCATCTTTTCCTTCCTTAGGAAAAAGTCACCAAAATGGTGATTCTTAAGATTTCTTTATGTCTACTACATATGGGTTTTGCATTAACACACAATTTTGTATGGTATATTTTTCAAGAAGCATGTGTTTTTGCTACATATTGAGGATTATTTTTGATAATCTTTCATGCTTTTTACAGAGCTTGCTTTCCTTTTCACAAAAAAGCGACCTGCTTGAAATCTGGAACTGTCCCTCTAGAAACAGAAATTCAGTTTGGGTCTAAGCTCCACTGGGAATTCACTCTGTCTACCTAGAAATTGATTTGTCTCTCTCAAGATTATTATTTTTTTCTTGGCCCAGAGTTGCAATGTTGATACGAATTGTGGCTGTGAAGAGGCAATAATCCTTGTTCAGTCCTTGGCTAACAGGATTGGTATTTAGTGTATTACTTTGCCTAAGCGTTATCTTGAAACTCAAAATGCTTTTAAAGTACAAATGTCACTAAGGTTCATGTGCTTGAATGAGGTTCTGTTTCCTTGAATTAAGTAACAGTTAGGAGTGAAGGCCTGGTAGAGGACGAGTTGAGTTGATGACATGTCCTATTAGTAGTATCTCTGAAAGTTATTTCGTTGTATATAATGGTTTTAAGTTTTCCCTCATTTTTCATTTGAAGAAAGCCTATCACAATATTCCATGTGCTTACGTTATTCAGTATTAGTAATGGAGACAATATATCTGAAAAGATCAAACTCAGTGTTAGCCTTATTAAACATACGTGAAGACTTGCAGCAAGCCATATTCCAAATGGGGAGTTTACCTTCAACGGTGGTGAGTCTTTCTCCTGCTGGTGTGAGAGTTCAAAAAGGAGAAGAGGTGAGGGGGAAGCAGCAGACAGGGATGTAGGAACAGAGTGAGGAGCTGGTGCCTTGGCAGAGTGAAATGCATGATTAGAAGAAAAGGTGTAAAGGAGGCCCAGACTTTCCTGATCCTCCCTCCACCTCCCTAGAAAGAAGGGCTGGCTTAAACATTTAAGAAAAAGGGGGAGCAAGCGTGTAGTAAACTCAGCTGTGAAGGACATTTAATGCACTGTGAGGAGTCATGCAACTAACATGAAGAGTCAGAAATTTAATACTACTTTTATTTTTAGTCAGCCTACTATTTTTGGAGAAAATCCTGCCCTCAGAACGCAACACAAGTTGCTATTAATGGCCCTGGATTTCTGTTTTTATTATTTTCTCTTGGCTTCTCACAGTCCTTGTCTTCAGAGAATACACTGATTTGCTGCTCTTCCACTCAAGTAAAGGTACAGGAGCCCTGCAAGACCTTTGCAATTGAAACTGGTTTCATGTTCTGCCTGGACATGTATTATTCTATTTGATTTAGCTATTTGTATGTGCCAAGCAAATTAATTGCCTGAACAGTCCAACTGTTGAAATAAACGCTGGACAGCAAAAATGTGTTTTAAAACTCTGCTTAGAAACCACACATGGTTTGTAGCAGTGTAGTGGCATTTAGCAGCTAGCACACGTTTGGCTTAGTTCAGTGCTGTGCTGTCCAAAAGAGGGACTGGGGAGGGCTGTAGGGAGAAGCATTTCTTCAACTGCCAACTATAATCCATCTAATCTGTTATTAATAGACATTCTCATAACAGAATCGATCATAAATATATCAGCTGCTGAACTGACACATGTGAGGTGTGAACTACTGGGTCTCTGTGGGAGACACGTCTCTCCCTCCCTCTGAAAAGTGCTAACAGGATTTGCTTGCTGAGGCCTCGCACCTTGGAAGGGGTGGCACATACTAGGCCAGCAAGGAGAATGGTTCCCTGGCTCTTCCCATTGGAGTTTCGATAGTAGCTGACAGGGTCAGAGGCAGAGGAAGGGAGCAGCAGAAGCAGGACACCACGGAGCTTACAGTGGTGTTTACCTCTCCTTCCCGAGATGTGCAGGGTTTGACACTTGGCCTAACCCTGACAATCTTTATCCAATGCACTGTTATAAAGATAAAGCTGTGCATAACACAAACACAGAGAAAAAAATTATAGGAACACAGAAGCCACGTGACATCAAAATACCTTATCAGTATTTGGTGATGCATATCCTTCATCATAAGCCATCGTGTCTCCTCTGCTTCCTACTGGAAATTCTAGATTGTCATGTCTCTGATCCTCCTCTATATAGAGACGTGGTAATGTTTCTGTTGTGTCTTGTGCTTCTCTGCAGAAGTCTGATTCTTGAGGCTTTGACTGATCCCCTATGTTAACTGACAGGTTTCCTGTACTGATTTCCTCTTCATGTTCAGCCGCTGCATCTAACACTCTGGGGATGGAGCCACCTTTATGTGGCAGAGGGACATCAGAAATGGTGCCAACACGGTCATGTTCTCCTGCAGTATCTGACAAATCTCTAGTTACTTTGGTAACTGAAGAGCCACGTATCCCTTGCAAGTCTTTCTCATTTCTTGGTTTGGTATTGCTGCTTACACAGTTATGTGCTGTGTCATGAGATGAGCTGGCTAAAGATGGCACAGACATAGGTAAGAGAAAGGGCTGAGGAAGAACTACAGGAGAGTTGAGAGGGACCTCTGTATGTGGAATAAAACGATCATCCTTAATGTGGTGAATGAAATTATTTGGGGCAATTGCTGCAAGTCGGGACGCTGTTAAGGTGAAGGAACTGAGTTCTTCTGCATCACAAAGAAAAGTGTCTGGAACTGGTGGAGGAGGAGGTGAGGTGCACACGCGTGAAGGCGAAAAGTCAAGAGTCCGTGAAAACCGGTCACTAGTAGCAGCCTGCAGGAAGTTTTGATCAGCATGTGACCAAGAGGAGGAACGGTATCTGGGAAGTGGGGGCAGTGCTTGAGAAGGCAACTTTAAAAATAAGAAACGCATGGGAATACGCATTTAAATAAATAGATAAGTATGACAGACCTAAGACACGAGGAGCCTGGGAAAGAAAAATCCCTGCTGTTTGGATTGTAGAGTATCATTTCAGTCAGCACGAGTGTCTGAAATCATTAGTACATGAATCAGAACAGCAGAAAAGATATTTTAAAAGTGAAACTGTATCAGGTTCTGGCTTGCAGCTTAAATGTCAAACACCAAGACAGATCTGAATCATTACATTCATGAGGGCAACCTGCATTTGATCTGCTGGAGTTATGTTATCTATGGCGCTCTTGTAGTAAGCTTGTCACAAGTTATTAAATCATAGAACTGAAATTAGTATAGTTTTCCCCAAATCATTACTATTATTTTGAGAATACCAGTATTGTTATTTTGAGAATAACAGAATTGCCCTGTGTTATTGAGTAGTTTTTTAAGCTATAACTGGGGTGATTTCTCATTATCCTACTATTAATATTTGCACTTTTTCTGAGTACATGTTTAAGAAACATCTTAAATACATTGCATACTTTTATCATGGCACAAATAGCTACAGAATGCATTTTTCTTTAGAAGTAACTGTTAGTTCAAAATGACATCAGTGTTTGTGAAAGACACATTCAATTCCAAATGAATGTAGGCAGCCAACAATGCTTTTAAAATAGCGACAGCACAGTATAACAGCAGTGTATTTTGAGTACCGTTACATAACATTGATTGAAGTATCCTTCTGGTAAAAGAAATGTCCTTTTGTAAGAATGAAAGACTGGTGAGTCATACGTACACAGCATCAGTAGATATCCATTGCTTCAGTAAATACTGAAATTGTATTTTTGTAACTATTAATCTTCAAAATTAAAGTTGAGCAGAAAATATTTTGATCTCATTATTAAAATTATCCCAAATAATTAGGTGCACATCTCTCTGTTATCTGGACTACTTCAGATTTTAGGTATGGCTCTAGACTGGGACAATAACTTCAGAAAGCTAAATCAACAGTACAGAATGGGAAGAAGATTAGGTAACTTACCTTCTCCTGGAGCTTCCTAGAGGCAGATAGCTTTACTTTAAACCTACAGAAATCCTCTGTGCCAAAGCATCCACACTGATACAGTGCAGTCTGGTAAAACAGTAGCCTGTTCTAGCTAATAATCTTTTTCTCTTCATCTTTTCTCTTGAGCAACTGCCTACAGCCTGTGGTTTTTAGGTTACAATACTGGCCAGGAGATGTTCCCATTTTCAATTTGCCATGGCTACAAGCTGCATTAGAGCTGAAGTCATAGATGTTCTGGTCCACATTCAGTAGAGCAAAGCTTGCTCTTTGACATAAATTGCCAATTTATTTTTTGTTGCTATTAGATCAGTGGAGTTTAGCACAATTGCTCTAAGAGTAGGAAGTGATACAGAACTTTACATGCTAGCCCTCTGCCCAAATAGGAATAAAATAGTAGGCAAAGAAATGACAGCAGTAATTGTGGGAAACTGCAGAAAACTTTCAGGACTGCTGAAGGAACAAGATGTCATCTTGCAGGGTGTTACCATTTCCAAACACTGCTGAATTGGGAACAAGGACTCTGTTCAGGAACTGCAGTGACATTGTTTTTTTCACTTAGGCTAGAAGCATGTGACCCCACACAGGCTCCCCTTTTTACAGAGGGGCTTTTTCCTCCCTTTCTCTCTTACCAGAACAGATACATTAGACACCCAATTATTTACAAAAGTTTCCTGCTGCTGCTAAGTAATTGGAGGTTACTCTATCATCATTTAAAAAATACCCAATGCTGGGAAAATGCAGGCCAGTAACATCTACTGTGATGATGGCAACTCATTGCAAAAGACTATGTGTGTCTCTTCCTACACTCAAGGTGAGGTCAAAGCTGGTCACTGCTTCCTCCGGTGTCCAGCACCTGTGGAGCACGTGGACACGACCATGGAGCATATTTAGGGATCCTGCAGCCACACGCTCACTGTCCTCGATGACAGTGGCCTTGGAGTAAGTTTGGCCCCTAAACTGCTCTGGAGTTCTTACAGCTTGCACAGTGTAAGGCTTTGCATTTCAGGCTTATCTTCTGATTTTTCTTTTCTTTTTTTTTTGAATATTTTTCATTATAAACAAAGATGACTTATCTAAGGAAATTTCTGGGCAACACTTCATATATATCTTTGGGAGTCTTCATGTTCCTCCTGATTTCACTCTTTTCCATTCAAAGTTATTACAGGGATACAGATCTTGCTGCTATTTCATTTCAACAATTTTGTTGGCATGGAAACGTAAGGAGCTGTGGCTCCTTATAGCATTATGGAATATTTGGGAAAGACAGAAAGACCTGTTCTGGCAGTGATCACAAGCGGCTAATTGTTTTTACACAGCAATATTTTCAAATTAAATGCAGGATAAAAAGTTGACATGCTACACACAAAATACACACCTGGAAAATACAAATGTTGGAAAGAGGAAATAACAAATGTAAAGAGAAGATCTGGAAAAATTTCTCCTCTTTACAATTCAGAAGCCTCAGGTGGTACTGCATGAACGCTAATTGTAGTTTGCATGCAGAAATTTTCCTAGTTTCTGCCACTGATGAAGTAGTTATATTTCCTGAGTTAGATGACCATGAAATCATGTGAATGAATGATAAAGCATAATGTAGGAATCCTCTCTAGTATTATGTAGTATGATTTGTGATGGCTATAGGAAGAAGAAGAATTCAGAAACTGCTGCAGCCATGTGGTGAGAAAAATTATAATTTTGAATCCAAACTTGTTGACAATGTGATGACATTTGCCTTACTGCTGAATGTGACAATGCTGTCACTGCTGTCATATCACTCCAAAGAACTTATCTTACACCAAGAATCTCCCCAAGAGTGTGAATGGGAAAGAAAAAAAGGAAAGTCGCAGACAGGATCATTAGTTTTTCTCCTTTACTTTTGGAACTAGTATTGGCAAGCTATCCCTGGGCAGATTACCTGCCCTAAGTGTTTGCATGCTAATGGGACTGCAGAACAAGTATGTTACGAGACTGTTTTCACACTGGATGATGAAGAGTCTGCTGGACATACCCATGATGCTCAAATGTTGTCCAAGTCGCCCAAATTAAGTTTTGCTTTGTGAGCTAATTTTTGTCTGCACAAATTTTGTTCAGCCCTACTCTCAATAATGTAATAGCTAATGAAAAAAGGAGAGAAAAATCTTGACAAAACAGACCTTCTGCTATTAAAATGACAAGTCTGCAAAACAATTCTATGTATTCAGCAAATATATCTAGTGCACTTAGTACCTAAGTTACACTTCGTCATTTTAACAAAAAAAAAACCCAAGTCCTTCTTAACTTAAGGGATAATAGCAAAATAATAAATAATAAAAGTTTTGCTCACCTTAGTTGAACTTAAATGATGTATTCTGTCACTAGAATAGCTTTGGGGTATTGGAGGATCAGGGTAGTCGTCAGTGCTTTTTGATGCATTCTTTTTGATGACTTCTACATAGGAAACAGGGAAGATGCCTTGTCTGTTGGTTCCTGGTATTCTGCCTTCATACCAGTTTTGATCAACTCGCTTAAGAAGAATTACTCTGTCTCCCTGAAATGCATTACAAAAAGAAATTATGGGAAGCTGGGTCAAAGTTTATTTTTGAATCTTAATATATAGTTATATTTTCCCTGCAGTGCTACTTCCCATTAATTTTGAGGATCTTCTCCATTTTCATGGATTTATTGAGTGCCCTAAAATCACCCTTAGCAGGGCAGCAGAAGAGAAACCCAGTGCACAAGACCTGGCTGTCAAGACTGTGAATACTACAATAAGCATAAATAGGGATATTAAAAAAGACAAAAACCGCACACTATTCCTAATCCTTTGAATTCCACTTCCTGATTTTTGGATGACTTTGGGATTCATCAATCTCTTATGAATGGAAAATACACACACACACACCAATGAGTGCCAGATCAGGCTCAAGATCAGCATCAATAAACTGTATTCTTAGTCTTATTTCAAGATAAAATTAAATTACAGAACAACTGATACAATTATTCATTAAAAAACCTATAATTAAAATTAAATATGTGATAATTTAATAATAATAAAGCTCTCTAATAATATCCTTGGTCCTACTAGCCTCAAATTAAACATTCTCATGTGCAGTAATGTTACTAACAAGATAGACAAAATGCAAAAACATTATAAAAATCTAAATATTTGCAAAGACTGATACACCCATAAAAAATGCCCCTAAAACTGTTTCTTTTTCTGTATAAAATCCCTATCATGGTTCTGAAACAGTACCTTTCTGAGCGATAACTCCACATTTGTGTCTGCACTGAAATTGTATTTGGCAATAGCTTCTCCAATCTCTCCAATCTGTGTGGGGGGAGGTGGCCTGGCAGGTTGTGCTTTTTCTGGGGGAGAAAGCTTCTACAAAATAGAAGGTCAAAAAAAGGGGAAAAAAATGAAAAAAGATTTTCATCATTCCCATGTAGTTTGGGGACCTATTATCCCAACTAATCCAAGGAATTAAAACAGAGAACAAACCTCAACATAAGAAATGGGGAATATTCCAACTCTTCCACGGTGCTCACCCTCATACCAGTTTTGATCAATTTTCCTGAGGATATAGACAGTATCTCCTTTCTTAAAGGACAGCTCTCTGTAACAGATTTATTTAAATCAGATGTTTACAGCTTTATATTTGAATTCCTCTGCCTGTGAGGTTTCTGAGGACTTTACAGTACAAATCTGAAACGGGATGTAGCAACTAAACATTTGAAGAAAAGCTGTGATAAATTCACCAGTTGTTTACAGCATATAAAACAAAATGGTTTCCATTATGAATCCCAGATACTCTAGGTGAGTTACAGAAGCCTGAATTACACTGGACTTTCAAGGAGATATTGCTAGTTCCTATAAGAGCACTGTTGGTCTGTATGCAGTTCTAATGTCTTCTGGATTTCTTGTTCAGGTCAGATAACTGAGGGACAGTTGGTGTCCCTTATGAAAGAGCAGGGAACTCTACTGAAGGGCATCCCATGTCTCCATGGCCTATTTACTACCTTTTTGCAGCAGGTAGTTTGAAGTGCTTCTACTCTACAACTTTTTCACTGCACTCTGAACTATTCAGGTGCATGAAGAATACAGAATTATGTTCTTACCATTTCTGAGACTCAGAGACTGCAATGTGCTTAAAACTGGATACCAAAAAAAAGGAAATATCCCAATGATGAATAACATTTTTTCAAATCTTGACTAGTGTCTTCTCACTGTATCATCCATTTGATTTTTAAGAGTTAATTGACTGCTCCAGTAATTAAAGCTGTCATCTTTGTATCACACACAGCTTATGTAATTCTAGAGACAAAAGTCGGATCTTATCCAAAAATTTATTAAATGTCCTCAGTCACCAGGAACAACAGAAGTGGACACGCTCTCTCCTTTGACTCCCTGAAGTCCTAGTACAGGTTTCCCTATTTTCTTAATGACCACTGTGGGTTGCCTGGGCCCAGGTGCATGTCACATCATGCAGGGAGCCCTGACGTGGTACAGGAGACAGTGGGAAGGTGCTGGAGCACTAGGCCGAAAGCTGCACCTTGTGCACCTCAACACCCTTCACCATGGACAGAGAGCTCTGCCTCAGGGGTGATGCTCAGCACCCCCCGTCTGGAAGGCTGAGGTTGCACAGTCATTCCCATGCTTAAGAAATGTGATGAATAAAATCATTTAAGAAACATAAATAAAAAAATATCATCTCACATCGTCTGCTGGGAAAGCAAAATGCAAATCTTCTGCATCCATGGCATTTGTTGTTGAAATTCAGCTATGAAAGCAGCTAGCCAAGGCAAGTGCTAGATCATTCTTGAATTACAAATTCTTAAATGAACAAAAGTTTAGTACTTACTTAGAAGTCTGAGCTTTAAAGTCATATACAGCTCTAGCTGGCAGTTTCTGAAAAGCAGGCAAAATACATTCACATAGTATTACTATATGGTAAACACAATGTTTCAATTTTTAAAAAGGCGACTAAGATTAAAGATAAAGAGGACAGAAAAGCAGAGTCTAGTCTGTGAATTACTGGATACAAAGAGAGTTTACTGCTTATGCAGTACCGACTCTCAGATCTTAAATTACAAGATCAATTAAAAAGTAAGTGTTGTAACTGTACCATTACGTTCTATAACATTATCAAGTTACTAGAAAATCTTAATTTTTGGTCTATAGATATTAGCATATAATATAATAATAATATGTTGACTAATACTTGATGATTGAATACAATCCCTGAAACTTGTTTGGAGAGTGTTTCAAGGTCTAAATTTAGAACCATTCTTAAGAGACTAAATGTTTTTTGCCTATGGTGATAAATTATGTTATTTTCTGTTGTTTTTCCCATTTATACAGGAGGTTGTATGCCTAAGTCCATTTCTTCCTCCAAATCCTTAGCATAAGCAGCTGCTGTTGTGGTAAGTGCTTTCGTTTTATAAACATAAGCAACTGTGAAATACAAACATTTCTCTGTCAGTCCTGAAACTCCTGAGGCAGCTGCTTGCATAAACTTTGGTTTTCACAAGAGATTTTTTCCCAATCACACCTGCTATTCTTTGCTGTCCCACATGCCCTGCCTTTCAGTCAACCCTGAGTCATCTATTTAAACATCACTAGAAAATGCAGCTTATCTTATAAAGCTTGATATTCTCTTACTTTTCTTTTAAGGTATCAGTCTCCTAAAGAGAAAATGGATTCAGTTCCATTTAATGATACGATTATGTTTAAATGTTTCTTTGGCCTGAATCATTACCGTGTTTTATAACTAAAGCAAATTTTGTGTTGAAATGTTATTGGTTTTCCATATGGAAGCTGCTGTGCTATTTATTCTTGTTTAACTACCTCTGTTCTGTCTGTAGTTCCTCTTCTCTCCCTTGGGAGACACCGTCCCACATCAGCAAAAGCAGCAGAATGGCTTCCAGGAGATTCCTGGTCTACTGAAAACAGAACGTCATTAGATGAATCTCTGGGAAATTAAGCAAAAACAGTTCAAGTCTTTGATACTGCTCGGTTTTATTTAATGGTATCTACAAAAATATAAAGACATGAAGAGATATTGAATCTCCTATTTCACTTTTAGCAGAAAGAAAATATGACATGATAGCTAAAGTGCATTTAAAAAAAAAAAGATAGTGACTCTCAAGCGAAGGCCTCAAGGACTGTGTAGTGGAGGACCAGGAGGGCAAAGTTACATCTTGTTGTGCTAAGGAGCACATGCCTTACTGGACTAAATGGAGTGAAAGCAATACTGACACGTCATCACGTTACAAGAACCATTTCCTCAATGCCACCAATATAAACAGATTATTTCATGCATGAAACATGACTAAAGCATGCTTTAATGAAAGAACAGTGAATATTTTGTTTCCAGCACATAAAAACAACTCTGTTTTAAGATATGGAGATGGATCATGACTTACCAATCTATGTGGCAGATTTCTAAAGGACAGTTCACCAGTGTTTATTACAGGATAGTATATTATAGGATGGTGAATATATCTTTTTGTGTATTTAATAAAAATAAAATAAAAATCTTAGTCTCCATAGCCCTGCAAGTAGCCAATGTAAAATCGAAGTATAAAGCAATTATTTTATCTCCTCTTTATTCCTGAGACTTACTACTGTATTCCCCAGTGCCACAGTGATACTTGCCAGTGGAGGCATCTGATGTTTGTCTGCCTTGGACTTTATTCGCATAACCTATTGCTACCAGTGCTACAGATTTCTGAAGAAGCACAAATGGAAAAGTAGAACTGAAAGCATCTAATCTGTTATGACGGGTCTTATGGAAGGTTGAAATTTAAGTGCTCACTAGTGCCACAGGACTTGAGGCTATTGATAAATTCACTGGAGGAAAAATTAGGCTCTATCTGTTGTTAGTCACAAGCTTGTCAACATCAGCAGGGGTGCCTGGACCTCACTCCGGGTCGTGTTCTTGGCACGGCCTGTGTTTTTGAACGGTGCTCTGCGCTAACTGCACAGAGAGGTAATGCCTCCAAGCACTGCATCTGTTAAATGCCAGCAGAAAGATGTGGGAAGGAAGAGAGTGAAAAGCAGCTTTAGGGAGAACAGTTTCCTTGAACTCTTGTTTCTTGTGCCACCTATGCTTGGTAGTTGCCTTCAGTGCTCCTGTTGATACAACCTTGGGCTTTCTGCAGTGCCTTTTTTCTGTCAGAGAAGCAGAGCGGATCCAGCAAAATAGGGACCTTCACTAGGAGAGCTCCGTCGCCGAGAGCACTCTGTGGAATATTCTGATATACTGATCCACACTTTGTGGATATGAAAGTAGACAAACTATATCACTTCCCTCATACCAGGCTCCTTCATTGTCACATAAACTACCAGGAAACCAAGCTTACTCTCAAGTAGCATTTCCTTATTTTCAAAGACTAAAAGGCCTTATGCTTTAAGAAACTGTGATACTTCACCAGCACAGTTTTTGATGTTGAATTGTACACAGAAACCCCAGGAAATTTTCCCTAGTAGCCAATATTCACTGTCCTTGGTTCTCTACCCTTGTATGTGCATGTGAGAGTAGGAGAAGGGCAGTGCACCTAACAGCACCTGCTACGACAGCCCAACCTGAGGTGGAAGGGACCTCCAAGGAAGAGCAGATTCACTGTAAATATTTCTGATTTTTTAAAAGAAAGTATGCAAAGGATAGTCAAATTTTGCTCATTGATGTCCCTGTATATATAGAGGATTCCTAATAGCTTTGACTCCATTAGTATAAAGACTAACCATGATCATGCCTCAAATCTAATTCAATTTTGAATTCAGTTTTACAGTTGCTTTTTACTAAAGTCTGTTCTCACTACTTATTTTCTAACTACTTTATAAAAGGTGGTAACTGTTTCAATTCTCATTTATCTGGAAATACATATTTGCTAGTACGGCACTGGCAAAAATTACAGAAAAAGATGTTAGGTTAAAGACAAATTAGATGAGTGTGAATTACTCTATTGTAAAATTAAGATAATGAAGACACACGTTCTTACATTCAGTAAGAAAGAAGAGCTTTGCAATGTAATTGGAATCCTCACAAATGCTCTTTTATAGACAACTATATGTTTGCAAGCAGAATTCAACACAGAAGTCTTACCATTTTAAAAAATAAATAAATGACACAGGCTTTCAAAAGATATTCACCTGTCTGAAACACCTAGTGGATACCTCTGCGCACACATGCTGTAACACTAATGTGTTTTGAAATTTTAACTCAAGTAATTTTCTTTATTTTTTTTCTTAAGAAAAAGCATCAGAGCAACAAACACCTCAAAGTAGTGACTTTAAAACAAGATCACTGTCAAGACAGACTTTTAAAAAGTTATACTCACCTTGACAGTATCCTTCAAGATTTGATTATTGAGGACTTCCCTTTCAAAACTTCATAGATGTATTAAACGCTATGAGAAGAACTAGTTTTGCTGCCACAGAAATTGGAAATTGTATTGTTTGAGCTGGGAAATGGAATGTTCCTCAAATGACCTTTGTCTATTCACAAAAAGTTATAAGCACAGTAGGCTTAGCATATTTTTTGTGAGAAAGCTAAATCAAATTTCTATGCAGCTGGCAGACTTAATAGCATTTTTCTCAGTTGCGTACAACAACAATATGCAGTACAACATATTTCTGGTACAGATGTTTTTTTAATAACAAAGGGCTTCCTGCATGATGTTTGACCAACATCTTGCATTCTTTCACTTTTTGTAAGGTCTTTTTTCCTTTGGGGAAAAAGAAACAAAACATCTTTAAGGCAGGTATAGGAAACAAGGCTCCTTGCTCAATTTAATGCTGCCATTATAATTAGAGTACTAATAATCTATGTATTAGTTGGAATAATGTGTTTTTTGTCCAGATTACTACATTTTGTGAATAGACAGCAAATTTATCCACCTTAATCACTGATATAAAAATGACATCCTTTCTTCATTAAGGATTTTGTGGGATGAAAGTTTGTTATAGACCACACACACACACAAAAATATGAAATGAGAAAGGGTGGGAAATGAAGGAGTAAGGCTGGACAAGTCAATCACAAAGACAGGGAGAAAGTTAATCCACCTTGGAAACACAGTGCACTATCATTGTCCTGGTTGTTGTTGTTAGTGGCGTCCAGGTCTTGAAAAGAGGCACTAAGGGGGAATCTTCCACAATCATTCTGGTACAGTGGGCAATGAATAGCACCATCTTGAGGCAGAGCATGGAAAGGCTGGTGCATGGGGCTCTTCTTCAGAGCTTTGAGAGACGAATTCCTTTCAGGAATGTCTGGAAGCAGCTCACTAATCAGTCTGTGTAATATACTGTTGTCAGGCAAACTTCCCCTTCTTTTTTCAGCTTTAATTTGGTCGCAGATGTCTTTAAGCGCAGAATCTAGTGCTTCAAATACAGATGATTTACATTTCGTCTTTTCGGGTTTTTTTTTAGGAGCTGCACTTTTTTTCCTCCGGAAAGGCACTGGGCTGACTAGGAATGCTATCTTAGAGAGGCCAGATTCTGCTTCCTGTCTCCTAGGATCTTCAGTGGTTTCCTGTTTAGCCCTTTCATGTTTCAGCATGGTGGTGAAGCGGGTGTAGGAGGCTGGGCAGCGCCCTTTGCAGGAGCTGATGAGATGCCGGTGGTGGTGGTGGTGGTGATGGTGGTGGTGATGGCCTGATCCATAGAAGCTTTCAGATGAGGTGAAGGAGAAGTGGTCAAAGTCACTTTCACTGCAGAAGGATGAGCCCTCAATCTGGATGAAGTCGCTGAGGTCAGAAACCACTCCATCTTGGTCACTGTCTGAGAAGTCCATATGTGGCCGCTGTGGCTCATCGCTGGTCACTTCAATGTGAATTGGCACCAGAGTTTTAGACTTGCGGTTTCGTTGTACCTGAGAGGGATGTCTCCCTTCGCTTTCTTCCTCTAGCAGGGACTCTATAGAAAATCGCCGCTGTGGACACAAGCCATTCGTAGGAGGCTCTAGTGTAATAGCTGATAACATTTCATCACCTAGATTCGGCATTGATTTTGACTTCTGAATTAGTTTTTCAAATTCAGAAATCCTGGTTGGCACCATATCTCTAGGCACCTCCTCAGTAGAAGACTCCCTCCAGCCCTGAAGGATACCTTTGTGCTGTTCTTTTTCATACTGTAATATCCTCGACTTCACAGAACAAATCACCTCCGAATTCATCAAGTCCTTGCGATTGATGCGGTGCATCTTCTTATACATTTTTAGGAAACCCGGAGCATCATGTGCCGATCTGTGCCGAACCCTTGACCTACCCGTACCACGGCCCTCAGGAACATACGGGGAGGCCCAGTTCATTGAGCAAGTGTCTTTGGAGTCCTCCTCACACAAAAGAGAGCCCATGCTCTCAGACTTGGCCTGTGCGTCAGGAAAGCCGTCGTGGTCATCTGTTAACAGATCATCACAGCTGCGAGATTTTCTCTTGGGAGAAGCAGTTTCTTCTGTGCTGCTCCAGACTTCTGCATTTTGACGAGTCATTTGCCAGCCATTCTTGTAGCTGACTGCCCTTCTTGAATCGTTTGGAACAGCTAAATGTTGTCCGTAAGTGCTACAGTAATCTAATTCATTTGAGGTGTTGTGGTTGTGCACTGAATAACTGTAAAGGGATGGATATACTTTGCTAATATCCCCACCTTTATAATCCATAGAGCAGCATGGTAAAAAAGAGACATTGCCAGAAATTAAAAGGTTCAGAAAATTGGAAATAACATCAGTAAATATTAGAAAGACCAGAAAAGAGACAGCAATTAATGCATCTACTTATCAATTTAGGTCACTACACATAGGTTGCTACAGACTGGGAGAGAAGAATTAATAATCAAGCTGTTTAAATTTTCCAGCTTTAAAAATAATGATAATCTGAATATCAGAAAGAAGTCACTATAGATTTCAGAGATATCAAATCAGTAAAAATTGGGAAAAAAAAAATCCGTAAGGAAAGAACCACCAATTTTGAAGCAAGTCAAAAGACAAAGACTTAAAGAAGAAACCAAAACACCAAAACAGAGACGTGCATTTCAGGGTACCGTAATTTTAAGATAAATTAAAATTACAGACAGAAGTCAAGACCATTTCTGGAGAAAGAGCTAGGTGGTGGTTTACTATTTACTATTTTACTATTTACTATATTTACCATGTTTGCACACAACTTAGTTCTTTGGAGCTTAATTCAGAGATTCAAATACATGCTAATTATAGAAAATGTCAAAAATAGACAAAAAATTTGCTTGATCAAAAGTTTAAATCAAGCAAAGTTTTGAAAAACAGGAGCATTAGAGAATTATTTCCATGTAAATTTTTAAATATGTGTGAAATACTGATCTTTACGCTAATACATTTAAAAAGAAGCTAATAAGGACTTTTGAGGTAAGTAGTGTTCAGACGGTTGGCAGCAATCACACATTCTATTAAGACAATGAAAATAGATCTTTAAATATGATCAAATATGAAATTTCTCCCAGCTGTTGATGTGCAGCAGTGAATATACGTTTGGAAAAAAAAAAAGGCTAGGAAAGCGCATTAAAACACTATATACCATTCTACATCTCTCTTAAAACACATCGTTGGTTTCTATAGTTTCTTCCAGAAAACCTACCAAATTTCCAGATATTTTTCTCAATAACTTGCTTATCTTTTTTTGTAAAGCTCACCAGGAGCTTTGCTGGAACCTGTCATATTCTCTAGTCAGTACAGCAATTCGAATGCTTTTTTTTCATTGTGTTTTAATTTCTAGATTTTTTTTGCTTAGTTTTAGATTCTATATTTTCCAGACACAGATTGTTTCAGACCAAACTCTAATCTAATTCAATTTAGTATTGATCAATACCTAAAAAAAAACCCAAAAGCATCATATGCTTCTTGTCTGAAAGAGTGGTTCATTCCAAGAAACAGTGGCACAGCTCTAGCAGGTGTCATCACAGAGCGACAGAGCTGTTGTAGCAGTTGCCAATGGAAGGACTTCCCAAACCCAGAAAGTTCTAAGTCATGGCTAGTGCTTCCAACCAAGGGGGTAAATGTAACTTACCCACTTCTCCCTACCTTGCCTGGGATGCCAAATATATGAGATTACCCACTTCTAAAATTACCACTAAGTCACTGGGTTTAAAATACATTTGCTTGTCCAACACTTCACTCTTAATATTTCTATTTTTTTTCCTTTATTCAGTACATCCTATTGCAGCCCAAATATTGCATTTCTTTGAGAAGGGTTTGTCTTTTCCAAAGGTTAAGACAGTCCCTTATATACCTGTAGGCTGACCAGGAAGTGTACCTACAAAATACAGTAAATAAATAAATAATAATAAATGAAAGGTAAGGAAAGCTATTACAGTAGATATTATTTTATATATTATTTCCACTATGTACACTATGTATTTTCCTGGAAACCTCTTCTCTTGATTAAAACAAAACAAAAACCTGATTCAAGTATCTCTTTTCTGGAGAGACATGGAAGACATAATGGAAGGATAGGTAACTAAAACAAACAAACAAACAAAATAATTAGATTGTATGTGACGCACTAAATACTTAATGGAATTACAAAACCAAAAGTCTTAATGTCAGACTATGGACATTTGCTTGCTTAAATTAGATCCGGATAACTGATGATGACATCTAAGATATTGCTTACAGATTTAAAAGCCTCATTACTATGCAAACACATCCTTCAAACTTAAATACTATTTGCATTAGCTGACTTTCTGCATCTATTGGAAACAGTGCAGTTAGTAAAGCTTGCTTAGTTTATATATAATGCTACAATTGTATTCATTTAATCAACTTTTTCTTATAGAATGAGCAACTTATATAAAAAAATGTTTCACACATCCAACTTTTAATCAGCTTAAAATTATATAAGAATAAATAAATGTTTCATGAAAGACTGAAAGCTGTTGCTTCGAACAGCAGATTTCCTAGCGAAGGGTGGCTGCGCAGCGGCAGGCTCGTGTCGGGCTGCCCGTCGCGCGCAGTGACGGCGTCACCCCGGCTCGTGACGGCGTCACCCCGGCTCGTACCTTTAGCTCGCGCCGGAGAGGCAGGCGAGGAGCTGGTCAGAGGCTTCCTGAGGGCGCCGTAGGAGCCCTGCGCGTCGACGCGGCCCGCGCCGGGCCGGCCCGCGCTCTGGTCGCTCTGCGCCCTCTGATGACTTACGGCGGGTTCCGACTTCCTCCTTTTTCTGTAGTCGCTCGCGGTGCTCGCAGAACTGCACAAATAATCAGTATAACTCATCAGGAATAAAAAAGTAAGTCTGTAGCTATGGAGATACATAGCTATAAAAACTGTAAAATGCAGAACGGCAGACCCATCGCTGCAGCATTCCCTTTATAGATTCAATATTGCCAGAACAAATACATCACAAATATGCAAAGGCGAGAAGCACTGCTCTCAACTTTCTTACAGTGTTTCACAGAGAGAAGCTGAAATAAAGTTCGTTCTTAAATAAAATAACCTGATTGTTTTATTTAATATCTCTACATAATTTTCCAAGTCTCACTTGAGGCAGAAGCTCAAAGATGTCAGTTGAAAGACCCAAAATACAGAGTGTATTTTGAATGCAAACTGTAAAACAAAGAGTTACACTTTGGTATCAAAAGAGGAATATCGTCTCCCCGCACACCTCTCCTTTGTTGGCATTTCACAAATCACATGTTAAAATCCAACACTTCCCAACATCTAGCGGCCTCAGGAGACACTAAAAGCTCTCAGGCTGCATCATCTGTCTGCTGAAATTACCTGAGTCTACTCCTTACCTGGAGGGCCTGTCCAGGCCTCTGTCTGTTGAAGAGTGATGATACAAGTAAGTCTGTGAAAACAAATAAATGAATGCTTTATGTCTATATGTGAAATAAAAAGCTGACAATTTCCAGTTACAATGTTTGATTATTCATTTAAAACGTTACTCTGTGACAAAACCTATAGTAAAGACTGTCATATTAACATCCTGTGCATTCCAGCACACCAATACTGCAGTATTTCATGAGAAGTTATATACTTTCTGAAAAGCATCACTAGCTTTCTTTTCATTGTATATTTTGGTAACCATTGTCTTTTTTCTGAAGAACTACTAAATAAGGATCCAGAGCCTTGTTTCTTTATATCCTTTTCAAAAATGGATACAGAACAGTATGATTTACTATGAAAACATAACCAAATAAATAATTCTTTGATGCACAAGTAAGGCCTGCAGAGCTCCAGCCCAGTTACTCACCACAGTCCCACAACTGATTATACCCAGAAACTTTTTCTATCAGCGGTCAAAAGATCCATGATTTTTGCAGCAAAATGTTCCTTTGGAGACCAGTCTTCCCTTGCTTTGGAAGTAGCTACTGCACAAAGCCTAGAAGATGGAATGAACTATTGCAACTACTCTGCAATTTTACTGATGCTACAAATTCACTGTTAAAAGACCATTGATTTTAAATCAATCATCTCCTGCTTTTCAAGGCTGCAGCCAGAATTAGGCAATACTCCCATTTTGCTAACTAGCAAATGAACTGCACGGTCCCTGTGCACCTTCTTCCTGAGCACAAAGCAGCTTCTCTCAAATTTACTTTCAGTTCATGCGGTACCATTTCAGCGGGGGGCCATGGGCTGGAAGCAGAACTGCCGTTCAGCTTTGCCAGCTGCAGGGACAACGTTCTCTCCACAACCCTGTGGCAGAGGGAGCACTAGCACGGACTTCCATCAGGTAACCACGGTAAACGTGAGCCGGATCCTCCGGGCAGCTGGTGCACAGCTCTTGTTCCTCTTACTTTGGTAGACATTGTGGAAATGAGTCAGCATCAGGTTGTCACGTTGATAAACTGGATTATAGTAACTCTGGTGCTTCACTGAGAGCCAGCACCATCCCACGACCTGGTGACCAGGGCACTGGCCTGTAAGTGAAAGAGTTTTCTTCCTGGCCTATTTTGGGGTTTCTTGATATGACCTTGAACAGTTCAGCACAGCAGATCATCCCTCATTTTGTGGGAAATTCCAAAGTATTCAAATGTCTTGGAAAAAAGGGAAACTTGAGGTTTTGGTTACAACTACTTCGTTTTCTTCTGATTTGTTTTAAAATGTACAAATATTGTTCTGCTTTAATCCTGTGTGTTGAACTCACCAGCCTTCCCATCAGTTCCGAGGGAAAGCAATGCAACGGCCAGGAGAAGCTTTTCCCAAGAAATACAAGCTCCAGGGGTGATGAGTCTTTGAGAGATTTTAAATGTTCTTTCACTGCATCAGAGGCAAAGCTGGGGAAATTGCTCTGCTCTGATGAGATTCTTCCTTTTGAATCAAATTGCTCCCATCAGAGCTGAATTAGCCCACAGGCTCTAAAACTGCTTTCAAACAACAACAACAAAAGACTCTTGTAATGCCTTCCATTGTTCCATATAACGAATACTTATTTTCTTTTTTTCTTAAATTGAGAATTAAAAGGAAATGGATTCCTCTTTTTCTTATCTTTGCCCTTCCACTGCTGCATTATATCCTGAATTTTCAGACTGGGGCAACCACTGCTCTAGTGCTGGCAACCTACAGTTCTGTTCCAACGGCTACACTATGGAAGAAAGAGTGGAGCTGAAAATAAAAGCTCCAGACAGCACTTCAGTGCCGAGCTCCATGAAAAGGGCTGCTGGTCATGCCGTCCCTTCCAGCACATCCAGCACTGCCTGCAGACACAGTGGAGCAGAGGAGACGTGGTCCCCCTGGGCGCCAGCCGAGGCTGTGCTCTTGGGCCGTGCTGTTCCACACAGGGTTTTTCCCTGTTAGGAAGAACATACAAGCTTCTGGAGCACAAACAAGTTTTATCACCGCAATATATGATTTTCCTTTATTTGCTAAAGCCAAACTATTTTTCCGCAAGGAAAAGTAATTTTTCACAAGTTTTCCTAGTGAAACTGGATTTTTTAAAAGACATCTGTCATTACATTGTTCTTCAGTGATAAACAATCTAAATGTGACACCTCAAAAAAAAAAAAAAAAAAAAAGGAAAATTGTGGGGGGTTTTAGAAAAACAAAAAAAAAAAAAAAAAAAAAAAGGCAACTTGAGGGTTGGATTAGCAAAGTGAAACACAGGAATGGGTATGTGTAAACCAAAGTATTTTAGGTATTGTAACCCTACCCTGCTCACTAAAATCAAACAATCTAAACATGTGAACGTGAGCGGTGCCACGCGACCTGCTGTTGGGAAGCAGCAAAGCACCAGCTTGCTTCTCCATAGGCAGCTTCAACAGCAGCCGTTGCTTTTGGAGCCAGTTCTGTTATGGAGGATTCCTAATGGTCATTATATAATCTCGGACCGTTAGCAGCTGTCAAGAAATTATCCCTGTTTTTATTTCTCAGAATCTGGAATATGTATGGGGTTAGTGATGAGTGCGTTGTTGTTAACCCACTCTGTTTGAACAAACATGGTATTTTTAAAAATTATCTTTTGACGGAGGTCTTTACTCTTGCATCTTTCCCATTCTAAACAGTTCATGTTTTCAAGCTTTTCTCTACATCTCTGAAGCTGAATACTGCTTTATTAAGTAGAAAACAGTTCTCCCGTAAGTGTCCATCTTCAAGGTTTTAAGAAAAACATTTAAAATAACTGAGGTCTGTCTGCAACAAAACCGTAACACACTCAGCCGCTCACACCAGAGCAGCTGTAAGCGCAGCCCTCGCTCCTGCCCAGGGGAAGCAAAGGCCTCTGAGCTCCCTGAGCTTCCCTCTCCCCCCCGAAACCCTCCCAGCAGAGGTGCCCACCCTGGGGGCCTCCTGCGGCCGTAACGGCCGAGGCCTGACCACGGAGAGCTGCCTTATCCACAGGCTTCTTCCCTAAGGAAGTAATTCCCAGTAAATCCTGTTTCGGTAATCAACCTAGGACAGTGAAATTCTGTCGTTTATCCGTTGGCTATTACACAGCATTTCCCTTTCCGCCCTGTATCATACTTGTACCTTGAACTTAACGTGCCCCACCCCCTACTTTCCGTAATGCCTTCCTTGAAGCTTCCTGTGTGTGGAAGCTGCTGCAAGGCGGCACATTGCTGTGCGGGAGCGATTCGCACCGCGGGTTACAGGATCCCGCACAGGCCGTGTGGGCTGTAACTTCTACCTACAGAGCGAGCGGCGCTCAGCTGGCGTGGAAGGGAAAATGGGAACACACAGCGCACCTGAGTATGGGCTGGTTTGTTTGCTTGTACGGCCAAGAGCAGCTGTCCCAACTTCTGTGCCTTCCTCGAGCCACCTGCAAGTCACCTCCAGGTAGCAAGTGCGAAAAAATGAAAGCTACATAAGCACCCCCAGAGCATTCCACACTGCCCTATCTGGATAAGCGCTGCATGACGAAAATAATATAGAGCCTGCCTGCCCCAACAACCAAATCTGGAATTTGCTGAAAGCTTTGATTCAGTTCTGTTCAATAAAATATCTCTGTTTTTATGGTTCAGCCAGTGTTTTAGTTGCTTTCGTACATGAAGGCTTTAATGAAAATAAAGTTAGGCAAAAAACAAATGGGCAAAAGCTGTAAACAATAAGCAGGCTTGCCTGCATGAAGGTTGAATTCAATACTTTAGCAAGTTCTGTTGTAATGTTTTGCTTCCTTGGAAAAATTGTTAATTCACTTGTAATTTGCAGAATTTGCATAATACAACATATTCAAAGATTCAAGTTTCAAAACTTTTCCAATTTCAAAGATAATTTGTCTATTGAAAGACAATTGTCAAATTAAAGATGAAATTGGTATTATTTAATAATTATTTTACCTGGGCATGATTGCTCCTGATCCTACATGATCCTGAGCATGATTATAATTGAAATAACCATATACTAGGACTTTTAAATGGTTTTCTCCAAAATACAGATTACTCTTAGTATCACTGGAGCGAGAAGTTTATTATCTGAGAGAACTGCCCGATTTCATGACCACGAGGGTCTCTGGCCCAGGTAAAAAACTTTGAACCAAACCAGAACAACTTGCAATGCTGCTAACTGTTTAGGGCCTCAGTTTCAGCTTAATTCCTGAAGACACTAGGGAAGATGAGAGTGAACAGCAAATACGAATGAGGCAAAGCCACCCTATGAAGTGGAGGTGTCATTACGGGAGTCACTGACTTCTGCCCTAACACTCTAAACAGGGGGGAAGGAGAAGGAATGAAGGCCTGGATCGCTCCCCACTCAGAGCGGGGCAGGAAGCGCCCACTGCCCCATCTTGATGCATTTCGTTCAGAGTAATGGCAGTGATTCTCAATTCTGCAGTTACAAATTTCTAACATGAGAAATAATAGCTCAGCCATAAAGGCTTTCACTTGACATACAGAATTTGCAGACAGATATTTTAAAAATATATTATTTGTGACAGTGCATTAATTGTATCTAAAGCCAATACGCTTGCCCAAATCTGAAGAAGTGGGAGTTTGTCAAGAGTGAGAGACATATGGTCTGTCGTGCAATTTTGAGTGTTAATCACTGAGAGGTTTGGGGAATATGGACTCACAGTTCCTAGGATAATAAGAGCAACATCCATTTGTACTAGTGATCTGGAAAGATATGAAGACAGAGACACAGTGATTGTGAATTGGAAATGTTTCAAGGCTGCTGGAAAGAAATGAGTGCATTTTAACAAGTTTAGGAACAAATGACGAGCTCTCCAACCCTTTTTCCCCAAGAGATTCATCTGAAAAAGAATCATTCATTTACCTCATTGGAAACACCAGGAGAACTGTCTTGAACATAGTCCAAAAGTTTTTTGGGTGGCTGCATCATATAAGCAGAAGTGCAGAGATGAAATGGAGGAGAATCAATGGCAGCAAGGAGTGAAACATGTGGAGAAGGTGACACAGTTAGAAACTAAGTGTCGACAGCATCAGATAATAGAGTGACACATATGGGTAGAATGGAAAAAAGTGTTAAAATATTTTAAAAATTATTAAGCATCTTAATAAAATGTTAGTAATTTTAGGTAGTAACATGTCCAGATTGAATGATTGAATCAATACTAGCAGTTTCAAATACTAGTAAGACAGAAGAGGATAAAGCATATCAGTTGTGTTTTGTTGGGGAAATCTCTCAATACGTTTCATTTTACAGAAGATGTTTTATTCTCAGATTATCAGTATTTGTAAAATATTGCTGACATGATCTTCAGAAGAATGTTTATGCCTACCTAAAGGAAGGAAAGATGATTAAAATAGTTTGAATGGCTAGATTAAGGGAGATTAAAGTTGATCAGTGCTAAATGCAATATATTACAAAGACTGGACAACAAATTAAACTCAGATATACTTAACTATTTTCTATTTTTAGGAGATATTCAATGCATATTTTTTAAAGGTGGGATTAGAAAAATAAAACTTTTTTTTTGTGAAAACACGAGCAGATTTAAAGTGTCTCAGTTCAAGCAGGTGCCCAGCTTGAAAATAAAGCTATCCTATAACCTTTGTGTTCAGGTACAAAACGGGTATTCTGCATGTGGGAATGCAAGAGGGAGAAAGTGAAGGAAAAATCAATATTCAGTGTGCCATAGGCAACTTGCACTTGGGCTCATGCATTTAGATTTGGATTTATTTCTTCATATAAAATAACTGATTTGTAACTTAGCATCAATAATGCAGACAGATTTTTTTTTCTGCTCTTCAAGACAGTTCAATTTTAATCCAGCGAAGTAAAAAGATTTGTAAAGAACAGTAAACAGTCCTGTTTAGCATGCAACTTATATTGCCCATAAATGTTTACATCTTACAGCTTGTCTCATCTGTAGTCAATACTAAAGCTACTGAAGTCACTACTACAGCAGATTAAGGGTCAAATTAACAAACCATAGTTATAGGCATTAGACTATCTTACTGACCTTTCTAAAAAAAAAAAAAAAAAAAAAAAAAACTATGGGTGGATGGTTGCTGAATTTGGTCATTTGTAAATTTCTCATTATAAAAATATTTTCCCTAAAGTTTAAACATTAATATTCTGTCCTCACTTACCGGACGTCCAAACTCCAGTTCTGAAAAGAATTTATACCAGGGTTCATTTTCTAAATCTATGTCATCTGGATTTATGCGATCAGTCTGGAGCAGTGGTGAAGGAAAAGGGAAGGAAAAGGCACACACTGAGCAAAGTGCTGGAAATGCTGGGTCACTTTAACAATACACATGCACACACACACGAAAAACAAGTAAGGGGAAGGAATGGAATAAAAGTAAAGAATGAAGATGGCTTTTAAGATGGAGAATATTTTTGTTCAAGTCCTGTCATCAACCACTAGCTTCAATACTTTTGTTGCTGTTGTTGATGCTTTTCCAGTGAATAGAAAACGTTAAACATTTTAAAATTACTCTTTTCAATCTAAGAGGGCTCTCTGACCACCTCTGCAAACATCACTGTGTCTAGAACATTTAATGCTGCTAGAAAGTGACTGCCATCCCCAGCGCAGGCCCATCCCAGCAGCAGCAGAAACACAGCTTTGCCAGCACTGCTCCCAGCCGCCTCGCAAAGCAAGTCCATTCTGGATGCTGCACTCCTGCAGCAAGCACTGAGCAGAGACGAGCACGGATCAGGCTTACTAAAAGTCATCTGACCTATGAAATGCAACCATTATATTTTAAATTCTTATGCTCAAAAACAAGGAGCAAAACTATACACTCCATAATATTAGTTTTGGCAGTATTTTGTAAAACTTCATCTCCCACAGCCTTGCTGACTTAATCAAGCTTAATGTATATCAGTACTTAATGTACTGATGTAATTATGTTCATCAGAAAATGCTCACAGCAAAGTGAAAGTGCAGGAGCTGAAAGCAGCATTAAGAAAGCTTTTCACCAAACAGATGTCAGATCTACTCAGGCAGCACGGAAACACGAGAGCGCAGAACACTAGTGCTCCCAGTGGGATAACTGCATCCATTGCACACTCAGTTGCCTAAACTCTTTTCTAAATAGCTCTGGTTCCTGTGTAGAATCTGATGCAAGCTGCCTTGCAGCACAGAACTACAGTAAAGAGGTACTTTAAAAAGCTTTGAAGCAGAAAAATCATCTTGTTAAAGCTGTTTTTGCATTTCCACAACTATACTTATCAGAAGTGGGACACTAACTCTGGTGTAACCTAGAAAGCAGCCCTCAAAGGAGGAGGCAGGTCCTGCATGAAGAATGATAATGTGGATTAAGAAAGTAACACGTTCTTCCTCCGAATCAAGCTGTTGCCAACGTACCAGAGGAATCAAACGACACAGAGTTATTTCTGTCTTCTGTAAGAGATAACACTGACTGTGCCCTCGAGCATTGAAGGTAATTAAACATCTTGCAGGTTTTGGTGACACCAGCTCAGCAGCCCCTTGGGGCTACCTGGTGCTCACATGGCAGGGAGCTGTTCGGGCTCTCCCTGGACACCCGCTGCTGCCCTAACAGCTTTACCCTTCCGATGCCCACGCGTCCTCCTCAGGCCAGGGCGGTCTGGCCGGAGCGGGAAGTGGGCGCCGGGGCCAGGCCGCGAAGCCGCGCTGGAGTTTTGCGCCTGCGGCTCCCCAGCTGCCCAGGGTTGGAGTTGGCGCAGGGCCCCGCGGCGGCTCCTGCGCCAAGGCCTTTCCCAGCAGCTCTTCCCGGGCGCCACCTCGCACACGCCGGGATGCAGTGCGGGCATTAGGCAAACGCGGGCGTTGAACGTGTCAGGTGAACAGCTGCGCCAGGATCCGCACAGTCACATCGCTATCTGGCACCTGCAAATCCAGACACCTCGCCGAAGTTTCTTTGGAAAAACGGACTGAGATGTTTGTCAGAAGTCTGGCTTTGGCACTTTAGCTCCAAAAAGTCTTTTTTATTTTAAGATTTTGTTACAGTTCCCAGGCACAAGCATATTGACAAAGTCTCTCCATATCCTTTGTAATGTCATGTTATAACACACCTAAACATATGATTTACCCAGCTGCTTCTGATGTAAATTTAAAGCACACTCAAAACAATGTTTTTACTTGACAGCAAGTGTGACTTGAGATCAGATATTGAGCAGCATTTTCTAATACCCAGCTTGCTTATTGGAAACAACCGCCCACTTGAGGAAACCCGGCCACAACTGGGATACGGCAGAGGAAAAGAAGGAGCATTTTACTGAATCGCAGAAACATCAGAAAATCTCCTGTACCGCCTGGTTACTGCTTGGAAGATTATCTGACAGGTTAAGGTCATTTTTTGTAAGAATACTTTTTGATGCAGTTTAGTCTACAATTTAATTTTGTAACTTGCATTCTCTTACCTTTAGTCATAATTTCAAAGCACCAACCAACCTGAAGTCCCCATTTTTTGTAGATGTTTTTCACTCTTTAAAGTTCAAGTTACAGAAGAAAAAAATAATACTCTTCCAGATACTGCATGAGTCAGCAGCAGAAATTAGAGCCATTCGCTATGTCCATAACAAAAACAACCATCAATCCATGATGGATGTATCCATTTAATTTTATTGCCTTTTTTTTTTTTAAATTAGGTTTATTCTCAAAATCTTTCCTTATACTGAATCCTTCCAAACTGCTGGAAGGTCATTTGCTATATTTGTCTCTAATTATTAGTTTTACATTTAATTTCATTTCATTAGATTATTCCCAAGTTTCTACACTAATCCCCAGTGTTGCCAGTTTAATATCCAAATCAATAATAGAAAAGTTGACCTTATAAACTCATGTGCCCTGTTTAGTATCATACAATGTAGAGGGTATTTTTTGCAGATCAGTTTGACATTAGAAAGGCAGTATTATAAATACTGTTGGAGAAAATTTTGATTTTCCTAGTTTGGTAAAACTGATATAGTAAAAAATTTTAATTCAGATGTTATAAATTCCATATATTACAATATTAATTGAGCTACACTACATGGTTTAATGTTTCCTATTCTACTTAGTATTTTTCTTTTAATATCATCTGAACTTTTTTTTAATACATTAGAAGGAAATATTTTTGCTTTGTCAAAGTGAAATCAAACTACTGAAACAGTTCTAAAGTCGCAGTTTTCATCTGAATTTGGAGAAAATCCAATATTTTTGCATGTCAGCTTATCCTAGCTTCACAGAAATATATTTTGAATTACACTACTGATCATCCTGTAACCAGCTGTGCATTATACTTCCCATATCAGGTTCTACGAACACAGGAAAGCAAATGCTTTAGTGAAACCAAGTATTTTGGTAATATTTCTCAAAGGAAGTATTTAAATTTAAAAAGCTAAATGTTTTTTAAATCAACAGCAGAAATTCCAAGTTAATAAAATTCTGATAGCTTACTCTACTGTAAAGCACCATTTTGCTTCTCTCAGCACTTTTGCATTTTATACTAATTCTTTTTTTTTCAAATCTTTTAGAAAAGTGAACTATAGGCCAAAAGCCCCTCTCCATTCCACCCATAAACATTATTTCCTCGGCTGCGGAGGCCTGTTCTCCGCACAGGCATTTGCTCCTATTCACACGAGCTCCTAGGCTCAGCTTTGGACAATGCAAGTCTGACATTGCCCTTGGCTAAAGCAGCTCCTTACGTGCAGCGACTAAGGCTCTTCCGCACACAGATATTCACGGACCCAGCAGGGCTCGTATCTATCCTCCCAAATCAGAGCATCAAAAATAAAATGAATAAGCAATTTGGGAAAAAATAAAGAACAAAAAAGGAAAAAAGAAACTGCAAGAATAATCTCCAAAATTCACTTTTTCCTCATTTAATACGCTCACTAAAATTGCAAACTTGTATCCATGTTCCCATTCAGCAGCAATGCAGTTCCGGTATGAATTATTCATTTTTTACTAGCATAACATGAAAAAAGTAGTTAGAAAGGCAAGGGCATTCTTGAAATACACTGTGGTTTTTGTAATTTTAACTTGTGGGATTGGAAAGGCTAACCTGAACGTACGGAGCAAGCAAACAAAATGCTCCAAACAAACGTCATCACTTTTTGCATATAGTAAGTTGAGTTCAGCTTGACAGTTAATAGTAATTCACATGAACTTGGGAGAACCTGCTAACTTATTAGATTGATTAATTAGTAGTCCATGCAGAAATGCTAACCTCCTTCTTGAAAAAACAGCATCAGTTTTGCAAGAACCTTATTTCACAACCACACGCTTATTTTCTAGCTAAACAAAGTTACATTCCTGCAAAGACAGCAAAGGTCTAATGGAAAGGCCCCTAGTACAGCTGTGTCACATACTACTGACCTCCTGTATGTTCTAAAATTCAACCACTTGGTTAATTTACTCTAAACTCATAAATTCTATGAACACATGTGTAATGCAGTAATAGATAAGCAAATAATAATTGAGTATCAGTTACATAAACTGTTTCTCTCAAACTGGACTCCATCAACCATTGCACCTCAAGAAAAATCCCAAGAAAAGAAAATATTGTCACTGATACAAACCGATTTTACTAAAGTAGTAAGGAATTGAGATAGCATAAAGAAAAATTAGAGCACTTGGCTGAATGTGTTTTTCAATAAACGAAAACTTATGTTAGTGGCTATTTTTTGCTTCATTCCATGTTAACACAATCACAGAGGGACCCCCCGAGCTTACTGAGCCCAGCTCCCTGCTCAAAGCAGGTCGGATCAGAGCAGGCTGCTCAGGGCTCTATCCAGTTAAGCTTTGAACACCTGAAATGGTGGAGATTCCACAGCCTCTCCGGACAACCTGTTCCAATATTTCATCAAAATCTGCTTAAGGATATGATTGGACTTGCCCTGAAAGCATGAATAGTTTATTTTTATGCATTAATTAATCAGGTGCCATATGTGCTGTTAATACGACTGAAAATGTGATAAATAAAAAGGAGTGCTGGAGATGCACGCCAACTAGAACAAACAACTTCCATTAATTTATAATTCTGTTCATCACTATTCATCATCTGTAACGTCTGCGCAGTGATCTTCAATTTCTTGATAATGCTGGAAGAATGAAATACACCAAACCCACATTTTCAACACAAACAGCAGGAAAGAGAAGCTAAAAATTCCTGTGAAATCACATTTGACAAAACACCTTAAATAATCAAAGTAGTTATAATCAATAGCAAATAAATAAAAGGTCTCTCACCACACCTCTTCCTGCACGTCACCATTTCACTCATGTCTCTTACCGGTCTTTCATGTTCAAGGATCGATGACTTTCCTGGCTCATATTCGAAAATACTTCTTGGTTCAGAGCGGAATTTGCGAGTATCTACCTTTCTGTCAGGTGGGTCCCAGGCATTTCTAAATAACAAACAGGAGCAGTTCAGTTGGACTGGCTTCCCCACCTGCTGTACAGCTGCACGCAAGAGATGCACGGACCTAGCACCGGCCACACACATTAATTTCCGCAACCCTTCTCATTATGGACTTCACTGTGAAATGTCTGGCCCAGCAGCCCATCATTTTAACCACTGTATCACCTTAACCCACTTACTGCAGATAAATGCAGTAGAGTTGGAAAATTATGGAAATCCCCAGCCTGTGTGATCCCTCATACTCTTCCTAGAGGATCAGTTTAATTTTTTTTTCTGACATATCCACTCACAATACCGTGACATACCTCCTCGAATCTCAGATTTATTATTATTAAAGGAGAACACTGCAGTGACAGGAAAGGAGCGGCTGGCAGTAGCTCTCAGCAGCAGCACAGTGTAGCTGAGGAGCTGGGCATCCCTGAGGCCGGGACTGGCACCGCGCGTCTTAGCGCGCAGGAGGTGAGACAGGAGGGGCAGAGCACCCTGCCTGGCTGCTGCAGGGCTTATCATCAAGCTCCACGAAGGGAGCTCTGAGGGTCTCCCTTTCTGTGTTAGCGGGGCACCGAAACCACTTCCATGGGGCTGGCTAAGGAAATCCAAACGTCGTGGCCTCTGGGAGGCAGCCCGACTGCAACGCTGCCCTCAGCTACAGCAGCAGCCAAACTCTGCAGCCAGCCGCTGAGCCAAGTGTCTGCTACTGCAGATCGTACGAGATCCTATTTCTTCCTCCTCTGATGCATGGTACATCTGCTGATTGATGTTTTAGCCATTATATTAAAAATTTTCAAAACTCCAAAATCATAAACTGATTTTTTTTAACACTTCAGGTGCTCATTTCTTGTATTATTTGTTCAAATTGATGATTTTTTATTTGAAACAATTTAATATTCATTTAACTTCTACATGCAAAAATGTTTAGTGTCAAAACTGAAAAATGGCCAGAATTTGTTGCTTGAGGCTGTTCAAGACAGTTGCCTTGCACCCACAAATGGCACAAGAACAAATGCTTTTAGAATTAAAACATGCACATGCAGGGGCACATAAAAATGTATAATAATGTATATTAACACAAAGTATACATAAATGCAAACACTAAAGAAAAACCTGTATTCCTGACGTAGTGTCAACAGCTATGAGGAGGATTCTAGGTTTTGCACACAGAGCATTTTTCATGTTTTTACCAGAGGGATAAGCAGTTATTTCCTGAGCTAACAGGAATTAACTGCTACCAGACTTGATTTATCTGTTTTCATGCAGCAAGTGAGAAGTGATAAGAAATCTGAAATGTCCTTTCAATGTGATCTATCAAAAACACAGATGGAGATTTAAAAAATGGGGAATACGAAATTCTTCACAGCTCTGGGGAAATGAGGGATGACTGTTAGACCCTTACAGCTTTCCTTTCCTTGAATTTCTATTTACTGAATCATTTAGGTCCTGTCCTTTTCCTAGTGGATACCACGAAGAGCCCTTCCTGCTCAGAGTGCCCCTTTAGGACAATTGTGCCACACAGGCGCCTAAAATACCAGTGAAGACATCCCCAATGACATCACTGTCCCTGAGCAAAGGCAGTCCCATCACTTGTATAGCTGCTGTTTTATCCTTCACGACATCCTGTACTTGGATTGCTGCACGTGCCAACAACAGTGACAACACATTAACGTACTTTTCTGACGCAGACCTTTCCCGCAGACGATGGGGTGGAACCGGAGGCGGCACATGAGGAGGTGGCAGAGGGGATGAAACCTTAAAGGCATCGGAGCTGCTGTCAGAAGCACTTTTAGATAGTGGTCTGTACGTCTGTGTCTTCGCAGCTGGGTGCGCCTGAGCAGAGAAGGATGGACTGTAGCTACCTAATAACAGTGACAAACAGAAACAGTCACAGTGTGAGAGGGCGTTTCAATAAACGAGACATGCAAGACTGCGAGACCTCACAGTTAATAAAGCTGTGATATTATAAAAAGGTATAGATGCTTTATGAAAAGCACATTGTTACATAATACATCCTTATAATGCCTGGGTATTTGCATACACCTCTACAGGCCCGCAGGTAGGTACAGTACAGGTCACAACTAACAGGGTGGAGGGTTAATGGCCGTATGTGTCCATCAGAGCTGTTAATGGCAGCCTGTCACACCTAGGGCTCGTCCTGCCTCTCGGTTGTTCTTAGGTTCAGGAGGAGAGAAGGGCAGGAGCCAGCTCGGCCTTTATTGCTTTTTAATAGCACCTTTCAGCTTGGGACAATTCGGAAGCCAGACACCTCAAATAAGATCTTGAACAACTGGCACACACAAATGCTGTCACTGACACAACACAAATACTGAAATGGAAGAATTTCAAATGGGATTTCTGCATAAGGCACTATGTTTTTTTTCTATGCATATAGTGTAATCACACTTTTAATTTTGGTTCTAGTAAATATTTCTGCCACCTCTGAAAGATGCATCCATTACGTAAGCTTTTGACAAATATGTCATTCCTGCAGCTAAATGATATAAATCTAGGTGTCTATAGCACAAACGAACAAGAGCACAGAACAGAAACATCTGTTTCTGTATATTTTCTGTATATCTGTATATTTTAAAAAGGTGCTCTAAGGACAACCCCCTCAAATATATTTGTCTTCCCACATATGTAATTAGCATTTGTACATTCACACCATAGTTCCCTTTTCATTTTGACATGAAAAGGCCGAGTTAGTCACAACCATTAGTGAAAATAAATGCAGTGCAGTCAGAAACTACAGTATTACAATGTATTCCATCTGCAGAAAGAGACCCACAGCTGCAATACATTTCTGTAGCAAGGATGAAACCAAAATTAAACTTGATTTGGGAAAAACGACATGAAAAAACACCAACTGAGATCAAACAAAATGATTAAAAGCTGTGTTTACATAAATATCACACAAGCAAGCCTGACTGGCTGACTATCCCTATTACTTGTTGACATTAACAAAGCGTCGCTGTGAAGGGAGGGAGGGAACGATTCCTACCAGCACTGTATGCATAGGCAGTGTTATACATGTCTGTGTCGTCATCTACAAAAAGAAATACACATGTTACGCAGTGCAACCCCGGCCGCCCACCCAGCCACGCAGCGCTGCTCTCGCAAACGCAGAGGAGGGGCAGGCAGTCAAGCCCCGCACTTCGCCTCATCTCAGGCACGTGTTTTCTGCATGTTTTCTCCCCGTTATACTCACCACAGGCCGTTTTTACCATCTTGCTATGGTAAAAATGGCATTGCCTTGCCATGACACCCACACTGCATAGTCACAGGTTAAGCCCAAATTGCAAAATGTACCTGTTTGTTTGCCCTTCTCCCTTCCCCACTTCTGCCTGTTGTCAGTTTTATTAGAAACTACTTACTTAGTTGTTGTTCCTACCATGAAAAACAACCTCAAATGTCTATCCATGTGACTAGTGCTCAGAACAGGCCTGGGAAGCAGTAATTTTTCTGTTTACAGTTTTGATTCCCTGGTGCCACCACACTGAAGGCAAACTGCACCTCAGTGCAATGAAGCCCTCCTTCCACAGAGGTGCGATGGGCAAAATGCCGTTCAAGAAGCTTCTTAACAGCCTTGGATGTCAACCGTGACAAGGGAAGGTAACTTGAAGACCAGTAATGTCATCAAGCCCCCATTTCAATAAAAGGTGATATGACATGAGATGGAAAAAACACAATTTGAACAGAAAGCACATCCTCAGAGCAGCCTCTCACGGCCGGGGTGACACGTCACTCGCTTCATCATGGCAGTTTTTACTTATGTTTAGTAATAAATCCATTCCTCTCAGAAATAAAATCTGTGATCCAATTTAACCCTTGGACTTGATTCGCTATCCCATACTCAGTGAACATTTGGATTTTTACAGGGCAGCCAATCAAAAGGCAGAAAAGTGAATTTCTAAATATCGAGAAATACACAGCCAAGACAAACACATACTCACCAGGCTTATGAACCATATGGATTTGCTTGAACATTGTCTTGTACCAATCCTTCGGCCTGTCAACTGTCTAAATAAAATACAGTTTTCAACAATTAACAAAGAAATAAAATTATCTGTGTGGACAGATTTGATCAAACCTTTAATGATATTTTGGATACAGAGTTAAGGCCCATCATGTTTTGTCCCCCTACTCCATATTACAATTTTTATACCTTTTATTTCAAAGGGTGTATTCCAGTTTTTCATCTAGAAATCTCTGCAACAAATTCTGGAAGGAATTCAACACTGATGCAGTTTTGGACTCTGATCATGAAGAATTGCAATGCTTAGGAAGACAGGAATTGGTGCTAGAAAAGAGTTTATCTTCTTAGTGCCCTATATCTGACAGTGACTCCACACATGACCATTCAGAGTTTCAGCTATTACAAGGCTGTAGAAAGAGCTTCTTTTTAACACCTGCCAATTTCTGACTTAAATTATCTTCAAAATGTTAATGCAGACATACTTGGGAATATTACCAAGAAAAAGAGTTAAGACAATTCTACATTTAGGAGTTAAGCTTTGGTTTGTATGCCAACGGTATTTACCTTATCAGTATTAAGTTTGCCCTTCCAGGAAACTTAGTTTTCTCTTATTCTTCTATTTTGCAAAGAGGTAAGTAGGTAAACATGACTTATCTATTAATATCACTTATTAATTTTTTATCTTTCCTTTTAAAAACTAAGCAGTCCCAAAGTGCCCAAGCGCTCCTCATATTAACATTTGTTCATGTTTTTAATTTTATTTTTCTCTCGCCCTTTACCTTTTCTCTTTTTGGGGCATCTTTCTTTGGATGGCAGTATTTCAGAAAAATAAGCAATAGTGATTGCACTAAGGCAAACATGCTTTCAGGATTCCCTACTTCTTCCTAGGTCCTAAAATTTAAATAGTTTTTCTGACTAGTAAAATATTTGAGATGAACAAAATTATCTTACAACCAAAGATATTCTGAAGATCTTAGTATATGGTTTCATGTCATTTTTAACGAATCACACTTTTGCCCTAAATCTTGTTAAAGCTGCTATACTTATACTCTGTTAATCTTGGTGAGCTTTTACTGCAAGGAACTAGGCAGAAGAGGCTTCCATATTCTGAGGAGTGAATGAGAGTTCTCATTAAATTGCAAATAAATGGCTTTTGGGGTTTGTTTAAAGGCAGAGCTGAGAGCCAACTGAAAAACTCAGAGATCTGCTGAGGAGGACAGGAGTTCAGGTGGCAGGCGATGCTTCCCACGACACTCGCCTGCAGGAAAGGGGGGACAGAGCTTTGTGTCAAGACCAGGCCCCTTCCCCACCCGCCCCCGTTTTGGTTTCTGCCCAAGAGGTGACTTGCAGAAGTAAATCTGGGCCATTTTATATCCCCAAAGATATTAAACATCTATCCCAGCAGAAATCAGGTAAAAGTGACTCAGCAGGGCTGCAAGCAGGGAGCTTGTTTGGCGCTCGTGGCTCTGACAGCTCTGAAGCTCGAGGGAAGCCAAGCAGCTCTGAAGGCACCAGGGACGTGGCCCTTCCCTCTGTGAAATCCCTCACGTCCTGCAGGAGCAGGAACCAGTGCTGGTGCCATGGCACCATACTGCCTCCTTGACTGAAGGAGTCTTCCAGCTGAGCTTCAATCAGTGTTAATTAAGTGAAGATATAGGAAATAATGCAAACATATTACTGTGAGGACCCTGCTGCTTGCCCAGTGACAAAGCTTCCTAAACAGTCAGGTCCTCCAAAAATCGACAACTCTCACCACATACAGGGCAGGTTTGGAGAGGCTTCCACGTGCCCAGAGAGGAAGGTTGCATTATCTTCTCTCCCAACACTTTTTCCCTGTCCGTCCTTCCCCACTCCCCGCAATCAAAGCCTCTGTCAATAACTTGCATTACATTATAAGCCAGACAAGCTGTGTCTTAATTTAAAAAAACAATTTCAGAGTATACTCTCTGAATTTATATTCACTAACACCAAAAGCCAAAATCTGTTTGAGAAATCAGGAGTATTTGCCAAGGCATCAAGTCATTGCAGATGCCATACTGCTTTGCATATGTCACTGCAATTAAATGGTGGGACGTACGCGTGTATCACGATCACATGCACCACAGCCGTGCATCGCAAGCGGCCAAACAGCACTAGGAAGGCAGAAGAAGTATCTGCAGTCTGGATTCAGAGGTGCCTCAGCACTGCGGTATGCTAACAGCCCACCAGACCACACAGTTAAAGGACTCCTTTAGGGCTTTCAGTGGACATTCTGATTTTTTTTCTTTCCTCACTAAAATGTTACATGACCGGCTATGGAACAGAAGTTCTTCCTTCTGACAAAATAAAGGGTTTTTCCACATGCTGATTTTGATAGTTATCTGCAAATTCATCATTTAAGCAATCATTTTTAATATAGCTAGAATGCTGCAGTCCTACTGCTTTCCACGAATCTTTTTTTCTTTTCCTAGGATGCTGGCAATGGTAAAGTTTGGCTGAGCCATTTGACTGAAAGCTTTAATGAGAGAACATTTTAGTCACTCCTTTGCAAAGACCTTATCTTAATGCTCTGGAGTTTCACCACCTTTGAGGCAGGGCTTGGCACAACAGCAACACTTAACAAGGATCTGAACTTCTGGGCTTCAGACTTGCACCTCCCTGAGCTGGAAGGAGCTCAAATGCTACGGGGCTAACATGCTAACATGGTACATAAGCTCTGAGAGAAGGAAGAGCTTTACAGGAAGCCTTCCCCTCTCAGCAGCTTTGCACAGAGATTCTTTGCAGGAACAGAGAGGGAAGAGAGTTTATAAATCACACCAATGGATGTTATCAACCACATCTGAAACTACATTTGCTCCTTTTTTGAAAGACTACTGCCCTTTTCCTAAGAATGGAAGAATAAGAGATGTCTGAACTTTCATGCAGTGCTCAACTAATTTTAAAGCTTCTCTACCCCTCCAGACCTTCTCTATCCCTGCAGGCAGAGTGAGTCTGAACTTCCCTGGAGGAGATTCCTGACCCTGGAGAAGGAGCGAGCACTGTGTCTACCCGACCGCCTCCAGCCCGCAGGGGATGCAGCGACGGCACTTTGGCGCGTTCCTGCACAGCACCGCGCTCCTCGCAGACGCTGCCGAGCTGCCTGTTTGCAGCTTTTGCTGACAACTATCCCCTTTGTCCTGGGCTCAAATACACTTGTCAATATTTAAATGCAATCTCAGATCAGTATCTGGAAAGCACTCTTCCAGCTAAATCCTAAGGAGGCAGAATAACTGCACGAAGTGGCATTCGAGACAGACGCACTGTCTAACACACCCTCTTACAAACAGGCATAATCTCTACACTCGTATCTCATCGTGAGACTCATTTCTGCAACACTAAAGTTAAAGGCTGCAAGATATTTTGAAACTGAAACAACGTAAAACAAGAGCGGCTGAAAAATGTCATCCTTCAAATTGCATGCAGACGTTTAGGAGAAAATCTTGGAGATTCAGACCATCTGATCTGAAAGTTAAACATAGTTTGGCAGCTTGCCAGCTCCATTAAGCACACTTGAGGGGGATTTCTCTTATACTCTTATATAACTAATATCCACCCTGTTAAATAAATCTGCTATTTAAAAAAAAGAGAAGAAAAGCCTGCATCCTACATATAGGGACATATTTTGCTTTGAGAAAGGGTAGGAAGCTACAGCACTGTTGCAAGTAAATTTACTCACTTAAAAGAGTTCTGATCATGTAATTTGTCCACATCAAAAATACAGACAGCAAGAATGCCAGAGTTTCCCCCCATTCTTAACCAAAAATGCCCCCATCTTACCACTTATCCTGATTTTTTCCTACTGTTTCTCTGCATCGATTCCTGATTCTCCCCCTACTTTTCCAATCCGCAGAAGCACTTCTTGGCAAATACAACACAGCCCCGCATGTCAGCGTTGGCAGGGAGGATAAATCCAACAGCTGCTACATCCTCGCATCTCACCAAACTTCACCTGCAAGGGCTCTGCCGCCTTCATCCTGGCTCCCGCTCTGCTCGCTCCGTCTCCGGCCGGC
>NW_010588246.1:227133-284698 GCF_000705375.1 Tinamus guttatus | reverse complement strand
TTTTTTTTTTTAATTTCTGATACTTTTCATGGGTGAGTTCATGTAATGAATGAACAGGAAAAATCTTATGAGGATGAACTATTTTCTTCTAAAATGTATTTCTGGTAATAGACATCCATCTAACTCCCAGTAAAGTCACAATCACATGTTAACACCATGTGATTCTAGGCCTGCAAATTTAAAAGAAGTTTGAAGTAAGTGAAACATTATTCTAATTAGAGGTAAGATTTCAAGGAAACTCATCTTTTACTCCATTTTCTACTAAAAGATATTTCACCTCAAAGCTTTGAAGAAAACTATTCTTTTTAGAATGGCAGAGGACCTAGTCAAAGGATTTTTGTTCTAAGGAACAAAAACCTGAATTCTATTGAAAGTTTATTCTAGCAGAAATGTTCAAGTAAGGAAAATACAACACATCAAAAAGAGAAGCATACAGATAAGTAGTTTTTGAAAACTTTTCTAAATAGGGAATGACCTCTCGCTCTTGGAGAAACCTTTGCAGCCAGCTAGGAAGACCCGCTTGCTTCCAACATGTAATCAGCTAAGTACAAAAGTATCTGTAGCTTTGAAGTTTCATGCTTCTCAAAAGCAGGCAGTAAAGGCCTTGACTTTCAAGGAAACTGGGAATAAATGAAGTGCCCTATCACTGCTTGTGCCTGGGAGCAAAAAAAAGCTACCAAAGCAACCCCAAAAATAAGCTCCAAAAAGCCAGTCTCCAAAAGCCACATTAATGATGCCTCCAGAAATGGATTTTCCTAGTTATTTTGTGCAAAAATAGAATATTAGGTCTTCACTGTAGAAACAGGGCAACTACATTTTCTCAAACCTATTCCCAGACTTGTTTGGTTGGGCCACCTCATTGCCTGGTGGATAAACCTCACCTCTTCATTGACACCAATGAAAGCCAAAGAAGCTGTCCTAGCTCTGTATGAACCATTAGATCAGCTTTTCCCCTTTGCTTTTGGTATCATTGTGTTATTAGGCCATGTTGCATTTAAACTGTGCTCTTCAGGGCTTGGAGCTGAGTTACTGCTGCCTTCTGGCCTCCTGCTCCAAATGATTTAGAGGAAGGTAAAATATTAGCAGTTACATCTGTGCTGCTTTGTCTCTTTCCCACAAATACCAAAGTAATCTAAACTGTTGGAGCACGGCAGATGTAGTCCAGGTCTCATTAAGCACTTCTCATGGATATGTCTGCCCCATAACAATTACCTTTCCCTCTTGCACGCATTCTTGCACACATGATTTATCGCAAACAATTCTTGCAAACATTTATTTATTTATTTTATTTATTTTCCAGTGGGTACCCAAGTGATTTTAACAGTTAGAACCAGGCGGATGCAATCCAGGTCTCATTTTATCTGAGCACAAATCAAGTAAGTCAATGACCATTCCCTGATTTTTGAGTGGAAAAAGGCCACAAGAAGACAAACAAATATGAACTGCTACACTTAAATATAGTTATATTAAGTGTATATGCTATACACACTTAAATATAGTATATTGTTTGCATAGTATATACTATTTTATACTATTTTCATGGCTAGAGTTATCAATGTAATATAGTACTTATTTGCCATGGTTAACGGACTCCAAACCAACCATGAGATGACCCTGTGTGTAAGTAACAAGTACATCCCTTATAATAATGAATACAATATAGCACTTCAGTTTCTAAACCTAATAGGAAAACTGACATAAAATTATAAAGATTGTGACTTCTTCAGTTTTGTAACTGAAGTATAACATAAAGTAGGCTGTGCAAAAAATATTATGTAATCCTATGTAATAAAAAAGGGAACTCTTAGTAATTGCTTTGTACCTAAAATCAAGTTGCTCCATGCAATTCATATATACTTTGTCTGAAGGTCAAACCTGATTTTTGGGGGGTTTGTTTTTAATTAAATTTGGCTTTTGGTTTTTATAATATTTGATTACATTTACTGGAATGAAATATGCTTCCAAAGATGACTAATTTAATACCTGCAAACTCCCTAACCATTAACCTTCTGACTTGCTGGTGTAATCTAGAGATCTATCATTCTGACATTAAAATTAGCACGCATCTCTCAAAATCAGCAAATTATAACGTACCATCCATCAAAGTTGCAGAAAGCACTGTAAATATCTGTCTAATTCTTTCCTGTACCTTTTGTGTCTCTGACTGTGGACGGCTTTTTGCAGATATAAAGTGTCTCCATGTTGGAGTAAGTAACATTTGGGAAAGCCAAATACCCCTTTTTTGGGGAGATTTTGTTTGTTTGTTTGACAAGTGTTTGACAGATCTGCTTGGAGCAGGAAATCATATTAGTGTGTTTGAGTTTACTCATATTTAGGACCTGGCATACTTTGATTAGAACGTTTTAAGTATTCTCTTAAAGTAGTCGTGCTGCTGATGTTCCCAACATGTATTTTTGCCAGCGGCTCCACCAGAACCATGCTAAAAGATCAGCACGGAAAGCAAACATGACATTTGCCAACTTTCCCCAGTGTAATTAGAAATAAAAATAAAGATAGGTTTCTAAAGGTATTTCTGTTTCTAAAACTACAGAAAATACCTTGTATGCTTTTCAAGACTGCTAGGCAGATATCTTTCAATAGAAATTCAATAAGACTTGTCCTATATGTTTATATGTCTTTAGAGTCTGAAGGTCTTAGTGTCCCTAAGGGGAAATTGAAAATCTGCCGCTATTTTCTAAATTGCTCGAATCTTTGGAGAAAAGGTCTCTATTTCAACATAACGATTTGATACAACTAAGTATCCATATAGAGAAGAGGAACAATTTCAGGTAACGTTAGCAACTCAGAATATGTGTCGTGGTAAAGCCAAGCATGTTTTTCCTTCTTGGGTAGGAAATTTCTTTTGAACTCCTGAGAACTGCTGTGAACTGGAAAGTCATTATGTTTCTCGGTGTCTCTGTGCTGCTGGCTACTGCCATCTTGTGTATTTCTGTGATGTTATCTGGGTGGACATGTCTTACAAACCAGAAGGACTATTAAGAGGATATATATATTAACAAGTAAAGTGTATTTAGGCTGCACCAGGTACATTGTCTAGGCATGGATAGCATAACTCATAGGACTGTACTTTTTTTCTCTCATTAAGATCTTAATTTTGTACTTGTAATAATATCAGACCTGGTCCTTCCAGCTTGAATTTGATCATTCATTTGCTTCTTTGGTACCGCAAATTGGGAAGGCCTGACATGTGCAGATGTCACTGTCACTGGTTGTTCAAGTGCCAGTTATTTGGCAATTTTCTGTTCCCCCCAAATAGAAAACAGAATTATTGCTCAACGGAGACACAGTAAGAAGATAATGTTTGAATGGTTGATAATGTTTGAATTTGCATCAGTCTCCAGTCAAACTACATGTGCTTAACTAACTATCTTTAATACAGGCCTAGAAAGTTCTGTACCTGTCAAGTGTGTTTACTTGTTGAAAAGCAGCTTACACCACATAAGCAGTTGGAAAACACGTTCCCGTTTCACAGAATAGACTCCACAGATGTGTGTTAATAGTTGGTGATAGAAATAGAAACTCAAAGTCAATGAAACCTAATAATGTACAATAATTCTGTGTTTTGCAAAGAGCTTTTTAGAAGTAAGAGTCACGGCCAGTCTAGCTCAGGATCCAGTAACCAGAGAAAGCTCTATTTATTTACCAGTTAACTAGATCAGATTCCAAAAATAAGATCCCTTTTGTAAATTTAAGACAACTCAAACTGAGATAGATCAGAATTGCCTTATAGGGAAGGAAGTCATGATGCCTGCGATGAACTAAGGAAACAAGTTTATAGGTGGGCATCCATAAACTCTCCCCCAAACTTCTACTCGCACAAAGGATGATGTGAAACTCTCTTTTGAAAGACTTTTCTTCTGGTCATACAAATAATATGGCCAAAGCTGGTGGATCCCACCGAGTTTATTGGGACCATGTGCCAATAAAGCTGTAAGGCTACATAAACGCTCTTTCTACTTTTTTTAATAATTCAAACTAAGTATCTAACTCAATTTCATGTTCATGCCCTGAACTTGTAAAGGGAAATTCAGGAACCGTATTCTACATAGTCTGTTAGTTTTGTTTTTAGAATAGATAGATGACAGGAAAGAAAAGGTTATAAATGTTATGTCTGTGACCCAAATGGAAGGTCTGTTTTCAAGGTTGAAATACCAAGATCAAGGAACTTCATTTGTATTTGTAAATATTTCACACGCTGCTCTGGTCTTGCAGAAGTTATGTATCCATGCAAAGTTTTCCACGTCTATAAAATGGGAATTGCATTTTGTGGACAATATGGGACAACAGCTGTTAAAGTGCTTAGAAACACTCTAATAGAAAGAACTCTCTTCTATATGTAAAAATAGTGTATATAGAGAGGAAATTCAAATATCTGGTACGTGGTTAATTTTGAAGCATTTATTGTAAGGCTAAATATTTGTTTTCTATTTGCAAAATGGAGCACTTTTTCTTTTTTTGCTTTTTTTTTTCAAGAGAAAGAATTATTCTACAGTTAGCATCACCAGGGAGCCTTATTTCCCTGAATCACAAAATAGCAGAGGAAAAAACCTATGGAGATCACCTGGTCAAAGCAAGTGCCAGCCCAAGGCTCTCGAAATTGTCTGGTCAGCTCTTGAGTGTCTCTGAGGATGAAGGCTCCCCAGCCTCTCCCTTCCTGGCTTGTCCTCCCTCAAAAGCCTGTGTCCACCCCCTGCAGCACTCCGGTCGTGTGTAACGCATCGCGTCTCAGGGATCCCCAGTTCCTGCTGTTTGCTCCCCATTCTCATGCAAGAGTGTATGGGCACTGCAAAGGAGCATCCAAGCATGCCGATTTCCCAATATTCCCTATTGCTTGATATTCTTTGTATATAATGTATCAGCAGAAAGCCTTCACGTCGTCTTTCTCTAGTCCTCTCTTCACAGGGGAATGGAAAGATAACTGAAAATAACAATCTTGCTGTAAAATCGTAATTTTCACATCTGCGAGCAAACCCTTTCTCTTTCCTCCCTCTTTTGTGTTTCCTGTGAACAACTACATGATAAAAACTCCAGGCCTTATTTTCAGGCAGGTTTGGTGCTAACAGAGTGTTCTTGACAGTAAAACACACCTCATTTTGCAAGGTGTAACAGTGCTGTGCCTTCCCGGATAGAAAGGACTGCACAAGGTTTTGGACGATGGTGATAAAGAATCATGGAGAAAAACATTTTAAAAGGGATTCGGGGAGCGCTGAGAAGTGAGGAGATTAAACCTGTAATCTCACAGTAAAAGAAACTGCTATTCTTGTAAAACACCATTCAGAATGTTTTCCTTTTATTGAATGCCTTGCTGAGAATATAGACACTGCCTGGATTTATGTGGAAAGGACTAGTTTGCTTTTGTGTGTGGTGTTCTGTGTGGGATTGATGCCGTGGTGGGCCTGTTTGAGCAAAAAAAAACGTGTGCATTAAAAAGTTTGGGTCGGAAGGAGGGGGAAAGGTGCTAAAAATGCATCCTCTGAAAAGAAGGTAGGTGCTGACTCAATTAAGCTGGCAAAATAGGAATACAAGGAGACTTAAAGAAATGAGGATTTTTTGCAGATGAAGCCGAAAGCTTGCAACATAAGGATGAGGACAACCAGAACGGGAGGGTCATGGCTTTGAGTGCACCTGGTCATTTTACCTGGGAACTTGTTTGAGGCTCCTGGTGCAATTGTGGAGCCCGTAGGAATCGCGGCAGCCCCTCGGGATGCAGCCCCTGTAGACTCCAGTGCCGTGTGCTGGAGACCCTGTGCTGCAAAACAGCCTGCAGAAAGGTCACCTGGAAGTCAGGTTTTGTTTGTCTCCTCCAAAAGCTGTTCCAGGGGAATTCTGCTCTGCATGGAGCTAGGTCTTTCACTGATGTTTTTATTCTGCTCCAGGCTTTTTGTCTGGCAGAGAGGAGCAAAGCGGCCATGAGAATACATGCTAGAAAAGTGAAAAGATATATAAATACTTTCAGCTCCTAAGATAAGGAGTACTATGGAAAAATAGCATTTAACACAAGGGTAAAATTTTACCAGAAGACCTAAATTGTAAATGTAATGTAATCAATCTGTTTCACAGTTATATGTAAGTATCATAAAATATCTGTTACCTTTCTTGTTAGTCTGTCTGCTCAGAATGGATGAACAAAACCTACAGTGAAATATGTAAACTGAAATGCAGCATCACAGTCATCTATACAATTTGCAATTTATGTTCTACTGTTATTGCAAACTCTGTGGTTATGATAGTAATGCTATAGAAAAGTTCAGCAAGACACAATAGGTGTATTTCAAACTTGCATAAAAATAAATAAAAAAGCAAATTAATCAAAATGAAGAAAAGGTTACACAGACTTGCTCAGAAATTTTATTGTGTGCAATAAAACTGCTCCATAGTTGCATGGGGTTTCAGGGAGATGCATAAGAGGGAATATACCTAGGGCTTCACACACAGAAAGAATTTCTTTTTAACCTGTGATTAGAAAAACAAGAAAGTTTCAATTTTCCATATAATATGACAGGCTGGAAAAAGCAACTCCGAGGAGGTAGCAAAAGTTTTCTTGTGTTATGGAATGAGGCAGATAGGCAGTTACATCCTCAGTTACATCCTAAATGGAGTTAAACCTGCTGAAGATTATGAGTCAGTCTGGAAAGCAAAAGCACTGTAGCAGGAATAAAGATGAGAAGCTGGCTATGCCTGTGACCAAAAACTGAGAGCTACCTGCTGTGATACCAGAACTAATTTTGTTCAGTAGTGTACATGACAGTGATTACAGTCAAGTTGAAAGGGAAAAAAAAAAAGAAGAAAATAACCCTGATTCATTGTGATTCATCTCAGAGCTTAGAGTCACGCAAAGCAGATGACATTTTGCTCAAAAAAAATCCCTCACAAAGTATCCATGAGAGACTGAGCATCCTTGCAAAGTGAACAGCCCTTCACTTTCATTACTTTGGGGCTTGGTTATTAGCTAGAGGCAGCAGCAGCAGCACGAGGGCTGGGCTCATGCAGAATGCAGATGCGTGCTCTTCACCAAGCACATCACGAGCTCCGTGTGCTGCTCCGCACCAAGAGCTTCTCAATCCCTGCTTCTTTCTTCAGGTTATAGCTGTCAAGTAGTCAATCTGCTTTAATGCTTCCGCTATTATCTATATTGACCTGACAAGTAATATAGGAATACACAGAGTCACTTTATGTCACTCTGTGTCTATGAGCATCCTCTGTCATTCCACTCCTGCATCACTTAGGGAGGATACATCTCCACTGTATTCAATCTTGGTACCAAAGGTCCTGGGATTATCTCTTAAAAATAACTTCTCCCCAAGGATATCAGCCTTTATTTCACTTTGTTTCCTTTAGAACAGTCTAAACCATTACCGCTACAACCCCACAAAAATATTAAATAAATAAATAACATCCTCAAAGAAACCATCTCCAAAATGCAAAATCATAAAGGACCTTAAAAATAATCTATTCATTTTGGTGTTTGCAGGGTGATGGACTGGGCGATATCTGGAGGTGCTTTAGCTCTTCTGTGACCAGTGCTCATAACTCAGGAGTTTGCAGGACAGATGTTTTGATGATGTTTTTAGTACTAGTAAAACTAGAGTGGATATGAAAGATGTGGAAGGCACCAGAAGAACACAATTCATAAAAAAATACTTTAGTAGAGGCACAATATGTATAGAATAAGCGCAGGGCCACAAGGATGATCAGGGGCCTGGAACATCTGCCCTATGAGGAGAGGCTGAGGGAGCTGGGCCTGTTCAGCCTGGAGAAGAGAAGGCTGAGAGGGGACCTGATCAGTGTCTATAAGGACCTCAAGGGAGGGAGTGCAGAGGATGGTGTTGGTCTCTTTTCAGTGGTGGCCACTGATAGGACTAGAGGAAATGGCCGGAAACTGAAGCACCAAAAGTTCCACAGGAACTTAAGGAAAAATTTCTTAACAGTGAGGGTGACAGAGCACTGGAACAGGCTGCCCAGAGAGGTTGTGGAGTCTCCTTCTCTGGAGATCTTCAAAACCCGCTTGGATGCAGTCCTGTGCCACGTGCTCTAGGTGACCCTGCGTATGCAGGGGGGTTGGACTAGATGATCTCTAGAGGTCCCTTCCAACCCTAAGCATTCTATGATTCTATGATTCTATGAGTTTAAATAAAACAATAGTGGGTAATATACCACTACAACCAGTCACACTTTATAGCTCACAAATAATCCCTAAAATCCATCTTTTATTTTTGCTTTTCAAAAGATTAGCCAGAAACATCAAGATGGTAATATGTTATTTAATATTACAATATTTTCTTCCTCACAAAAAAATGCAATGGTTATTATATTTTCAATTACAGCTTAATGGAACTCTGTTTTTAACAGTATGTTTTATGTTAGAAAAACATAATATTAGTTGTGAATGAATGTAAACTGTATTTTCTGAAAGTATAAAAATTCACATTGTGTTTCATAAAAAAATGCATTAATTGCTCAGTTTCAACATAGAATAAAGGATGCATCCATGATATGAAATACAACTTCACCACAAAGCACACCCAAAAAATGTTCCTATCAAGCAGAAGACTGCCTGAGAAATCTGTTTTCAAACGCCTTAAGTTTTTTTTTTTTTACAACAAAATTTATGCTTCTTTGAACTAAATAAAACTATACTTCTGAAAGTTTTGGGTTGTTTCAACTCCATCTGATAGCAGGGAAGAACAGGTGACCATTGCAGGAACAAGATTCTGATTTTGCTGTCTATAAAGATACTAATATTTGAAGCAGAATAACACATAAAGGAGTTTGACATGCAATTTGTATTCAAACAATCATCTCAACAATTCTAAAATAATTCTATAGATAATAATTCTAATTATTCTATAAATAACAATTCTAAAATAGTTGTATAAAAACTGATCTCAATAGCTCTAATTTCAATATTATTCTAGTGAGTATGATAGGTTAATTGATATAATGTGTTTTATGAGGACAGACTGCATAAATTCCTATGGGAAGGTTTAGGTACTGCCGTGGACGAACCATCTTGCTTCAGTAAAACAACTGTTGTCAGTTAAACACCATATAAAAAAATGCATCCCCAGAGCTAAAGTTAATGTAGTTACTAACCAATAACAAGGCAATTGGCTGTGTACAGCAAGTGTGTTATATCAAAATCAGAAAACAGGCTAAATGATACGTGTATTTTTTGTCTTTAGTTGAAGACTGCTGTTTTATTCAAACAAACAGCCCTGTTTGTTCGCAGCCTCATTTAAAACCTTCCATGCAATCTGTCCTTAAGAAGCAAAACAAACGCATTTTATCTGCTAGTTAAGTGAGACTTGAGGCCTGCTATCATATCTGAGCTGAGGAGGAGCGACTGGAGCCTGAAAAGCAAGGCAAAATAAAGCCAAATTAATAAATCCTCCAAGAAGAAGACTTCTTCAAATCATTAGCCTTTTTTTTTTCCTCTATTGTGTTTAATGACCATACTGGAAATGATTAAATAAATTGAGTCTGGTAGCAGAAACAGTCTTAAATTAAACCAGACTACACCATACGCAGATGTAGATTTTCTTTCAGGCACTTAAGTATTTTTCAGGCTCATGAACAGCAGGCCTTTTTTTTTCTGAAAACACTTGTTAGTTCTAAGGATGGAGCCACATGTTTCTTGATGACATTTGGTTTTGCAGAATGTCCCGGATACCACACAAGCTACAGGCAACATAAAACCATCAGCAGAGGCTTATTTTTCCATCCTCAAAAGAAGTATAGGAGAAATGGCTCAAGAAGAGCAAAAAGCATGCTGCAAATTCTAATGGCAACTACGTTCAGCTCTTCAAGACATGTCGTAGATCTGTCACGTTCTCTCCACCCAATTTGGATGCAGAGTAGATTCAGTGCTGACACCATTTGTATTGATTTAACAGCAAGACGCAGCCAGAACCTAAAACCAGGAAAGTTTAGGGAAAAAAAAAAAGACAATTTAGAAACAAATGAAGTTAGAAATTAAAACAAAATATGAGATCTGCTGCTGGTGCAGGAAACTAGCCAATTTTTGCTTCAATTAAAAGTTACGGAGACTTGTCAGTGATGGAGATTAATAATCCTTGCAGGCAGCAATTGTCTGTCGTAAGATCCTGTGAACCAACTACAAAGAACCAGGGCAAAGTTCTACTCCAATTACTAATAGGTTAAATGCAGAAAAACAAAGGCAAAAGATGGCTTAATGCAATGTAATTATTCACTAAATAATTCCTACCAGTATCACTTAAAAAAAAAACTCCACAAGAGTCCAGGTGCACCATAAGGAAGGCCACAGTAACTCATTAGCTGAGATGTGCTGTCAAAACTGAACAGTATAACTCTCTCCAGTTTTATTAATAACATTAGGTATAGTTTTGTAGCTAGTCCCATTCAACCACTCAACTTCTTGACAAAGAAAACGGAATAGCCAACATTTTTGCTTGACTGTATGAAAGAAAAATAATTTCTAGGAAATACTTGCATGGCCAAAGCTTCCCTGAAAACAGGTTAATGCTGAAACTTCAGCTTCAGTCATGACTTAGCCTAACAGGTTAGCGAGAACTGTGGGAATCAGTATTTGTGATGTAAACACCTCCCCAGTTCACTGAAGATAACAGTAGGCTGAAAAAGTGACATTTAGATATGTTTTTTGTTTGTTTAGTCTTTTCTTTTAACAAATTGATTGCAATAAAATTATCGTTCTGCATACAGGGAAAAAAAATTTAAAAAAGACCATAAAAATTAAACACCCTTTACACACTTAACAGTATCTCAGACCCCAAAGAAACACAAAGCAGGGTAAAGCTTTTACTAATGGCAGTTTTCTTTGTAAAACTGATTTTGCCAGCTACTGAATCTTCCTGTGATTAGGGAGTCCATCAGTATGGTGGGTTGATAAAGCTGAACTACAAATTGACATTGGAGCTAACAGTTTGTATCAAATTATAGCTGCAGTATCACACCTTAAAAAGGCAACTTCGTTTTTTTCTGGCATTTTTCAGGGATAAACTACAATGTGAAGTTATCAAGTGCTTCTTTGTAGAGAATTTCTTAATCCTGTATCTTCATTACCTGCAAGAGATAAAGCTTTAGTAGTAGATTTCTGCTGGCTTTAGGGAAAAACACATTTGTCAGCGAAGCCATTTATCTCTACATCTTCAGGGCTTGAATTTCCAAGACATTGAGTGAATAGCTCCTCCTTTTGCTGTTACCTAAGTCATGCTTTTACTCTTTTACTTGTGTTCTGAATTCCTTTGTTTGCCCTAGGAAATGCCTAGATTAGCTTCATCTGTAAATTCATAATTATATAGGTTCAGAATGCTGATCTGAAGGGTCCCAGGGTATGACCAGGTGTACAACATCTCATAGCATAAAATGACATAAGATGGTATCAACTGCATGACATTGAAACGTTTTTACAATGGACTACAAAAATGGCTTAACAGATGGTAATTATTTACAATATACAGTTTGAAGAAAAGGAACACACTAAAGAGCTTGTAGTACACTGAAAGGCATGCATAAGTACAAATGGATCAACTGTCTGCAAATGCAAGAGCAGAATAATACAATATTTTTGTCTCATTTGACATTATTTCTCATTATTTTTTCAGTTTGTCTACATTTCCTCCATTTGCAGATTGGACCATTATTTTGGCCAACACCTTCTTGTGTTGATTAAATCCACACAGGGGACTGGAAATGCCCAGTTAGAAAGATAAAAAAAGGAACTTTTGACACTGACTTTCATTTTATTTAGGTTTTATATGCACATTTTTGTCTGTTAGAATGACATCTAAAACTACCTACACAGAACTTTTAAATATTTTTGTAACTAGCAGGATTTCTGACTTTCTATTTAAAATTGCCACTGCGCATTATTTTATTCTTTAAATCAGAAATATGCTGCTAAGGCCCTGAAGAAGCTTTCCCATTCCTCCTGAGTTGCTCGCCACCTAGCAGTTTCAGATGCCTGACACTATTATATATTCATAACTTCTATGTATGGCAGTACTGAGAGTGTAGGGAGGTCGGTTCCATGGTGGAAAAATACTTGTGTGAAGTCAACTTTCTGTTTTGTATATTTGTGTACTTGGACTGAAAAACACTTGGAGGAATTTTATCCATAGATAAAACTTAGAAAAAGTATGTAGAATAAAACATGGAATAAATGCATGTGCATGATGCTTTTTTCCAAGATCAATTTATTTGATAGAGGTAATATCTAACCCTAACCCCTAATCCTAAACCCTAACCCCTAAGCCCTAACCCTATAGCTACCATGATAGTTGTTGTCCCTATGAAGAGATGAGTGCAGCTGCCCCGATTCCTCTGGCCTTTGAGGATCAGCTGGAACACAAGGGGATTCAGCTCTTAGCAGATTAGCCCTCCCTTCAAAGTGCAACAAAGGCAAAGATTAAAGGCCCAGGCCTGACTTAAAAGTACACCCTGGCAGGGATGGGTGGAAGTTTCAGGTGAGCCTAATCAGGGCTTTTAAGGCTTTTTAGTTGCCTTGGGGCCCTGACAGACTGTAAGCTTGCTAAGGAGATTTATTTATTTAATAAATATTCTGGTAGTAAGAGGTAAGGAATCTTTAAAAAAAAAAAAAAAAAGTAAAAACATGATGGTTTAAGTGGTAGGCAAACACAAGTGATTGTACTTGCTTCCTCTTCTGGTTCCTCTAACAAATGGAGCACTCAAGTGTTTTTTTGGTTGAAGTATTGATCTTTGATTGTACCTCAGTACTCTGATTCAGTGGACATGATTTAGGCTGTATGCTTGTGTGGGTGAGTTTCCAGGAATACACTTTTTTTTTTTTTTTTTTTGCATAAAAGTTAGTGTGTGTGTGTGTGTATATATATATCAATTGCTACCCACATGTGTAAGTGGAGTGTTTAGCATATTTCTCTTAATATAATCTGAATTTGGGGGGCAAGGTAAATGCTTTGCAGGGACAGCATATTTTGCACATTAAATGCAGTTCAGGCAAGAAATGGTCTGCATGTTGAGACTCACTTCTAAGCTGACCACAGCTTACCTCAGCACTTAGAAACCTACAGGGGGTTGACTCTGCCCTGGCCTTGCAGGAATTTAGGATGAAGGCATCGACCCAAGCGGGCCGGGTGAGAGTTTTAGATTTCCTAACTTCAGGGATTCTGACTGTTTCCAACTAGAGTTTGCACAGCCCTTGAGAGTACAACAGCTTACACATTCATAGAGAGAGACTTAGTATGGCAAAAGATTTTTTTTTTTTTTTTAAAAAAAGCTTTTGATGCAACAAAAGTATACATAACCATGGTTGTAGCTAAAGATGTCCATGTTGAAAATCAAGGGCTTATTTTTACCATTGAAGTTAATTTGCTTTTGATGAAGCAAATGAAGAGCTATGGGGATACTTCCATTATCTTCTATTATTCTAGGTTTTAAAATCAAGACCTTGCATCTTGAAGTGATTTTTCTTTTTGCAAGTCTAATATGTCTTGAATTGACATGTTCTCTTTCTACTTTTTCCTCTTGACTTTTAAGGCTTTTTTTTTTCTTTTTTTTTCTTTTCTTTTAATTCCCAATCATTTTTGACTGTGCACTCAGTTTAATTCTAGGAAGATTACTGGAGGAGTTAGTCATCTTCTCAGGTTCAGAGAGGTTTTTTGCATTGTTTTCCCTGTGGTTCAGGGTATGAGATCAAAGAAGCAATATCTGTCTGTAAATGAAAAATTCTTTATGACATTCAACTCCTTGGTTTGCTTTATCAGCTCATTCCTGGGAACTCTCAAAGGTTGCATCTCTGATAAAGAAAACCTTAGTTGCAATCCTTGTGGAAAAACAGGAGGGGGGGAAAAGGAAAGAAAGAAAAACAAAACAAAAAATGCTTAAGCAGAATCATTTTTTGTCATTTCATCCATCGTTGCAGTCAACGAGAAGCTTTTCTACAAAGTCTAGTGTCAAATCATATTAAAACTCTTATCTTTGTGTATTCCTTCTTATTTTATCTATTGCAATGTTTTTACCTATGTAATTTACTTGCTATATACTATCAAAATCTTGCAAAATGTTTCTCTGCCTCTTGCAGCCCTCTCTTCTTCTACATCTTTTCCTCTAAAACTCCCCTCATCGGCCAGGAGGCTTTTTTTGTTTGTTCATTTTTTGTATGTTTGTTTATTAATGAATTTTTAATGTCCAACTTGTCTCTAATCTTCCTAACAAAAATTACTGTTGAAAGTGGGAATTATTCGGGTTTCTGATTCTCTGATATCTGACCTTGCTTTGTGGTGGTTAATCTATTCTACTGGTTATATAATAACACTGTTTGGGCTAATGTGGAAGTCAGTTAATAGCCTCTTAGCATTCCTCTCTGCACAGTATCTTGCACATTAGTGTTTATCAGATGGTGCATTTTGTCTCTAGTGATTCTCATGAAATTACTTCACCCACAGAAACTCTCTTTTACCCATTAAAGCAAGTCCTTCCCATCCAATGCAAGTCTTTCTTGGCCTTGCATTCCTGGTTATTCCTTCTACTCTTGTGGACCTACTTTAGGTCCACTGTTTTACCTAGTGTTTTAATATTTAAAATATTGTACCTGTGAAAAGAACATGGAAGGGTTATTTACAAGCATACTACCATGGAAATTAAATCATTCATTCATTCTGACCATGTGATGTAGATTAGATGCCTTTAATTGCAAGTAAATTGAAATACATTAGGCATTTCAAAATTAATTAGTTGCAAAGCAGAATTGTGGAGTGTGGGTTTTTTGTTTGTTTTTGTTAACCTTTCAACAAAATAACATGGGTCTTTGAGCAGAGTGGAGAGGTTTGTGCTGGTACCCAGTCAAGGTCTTAATCGCAGCAGCATTGCAGGCAACGACTACGGTGCAGAGCTCCAATGTTTGTGTCTATGGCAGTGCTGTCAGTTTTGTTGCTGCTGAGAACAGTTTGGCAGATTGTTTCCTGCTTTTTCATCACAAAGTAAGAACGGATGGGAACAGTTAAAAAGATTGAAGTGTAGCATAAACTGGTTGCTCACTTATGTTTCAGATTAAATAGAGCTGAAGAGCTGAATGGAGATGTTCATTGCTACTGGTTAGAGTTCATAAGAGATGATAATCATAGAGGTGCAACAATAAAATACTTTCAAATATAATTGTTTCATCATTAAATCCATTTGATGTTAATTTGCTTATGGTTCTTGATAGAGTAATTATAGCTCTTTTTGCAATTGCACAGCTCAAAACAATCTTTCTTTCTTTTTTTTCTTTTTAATGTGAGAGAATTGCAGCAAACAGTGCATTTTTTTTTCCATGTCACCCACGCTACCTTCTGAGCAATGACTCAATTTCAAAAGCCTCTGTGCTGGTAGCCCTGCCATGAGTGGACAGGGCTGATGTTGCTTCCTTCAGAGTTTACGATGCTCGTCTTTTGCTGGAATTTAGGAGAGGCATTGCTCCTTGCATTCCTAACGCAAAATATTTCACAGGCTACAGTTTGCTGTCTCCTTGTGGCCCTTAGTTTCTTGGCCATCAGCAAAAGTAACTGTGTATCAGAGGGAACTTGATGGAAAGAAACTTCTGCTCTGCAATGCAACCTCGGTTAGGTCCTGTCCCTTGCTGCTGAACAGCAGTCCGGAAAGACAGATGGAAGGAGCAGAGATGTTACCTCTTGGACTGCTCTGATTCAGCAACTGAAGAGTGCATCAGCAGGAGATTCAAATGCCTATAAACACGGCATATAAACAGTTGTTAAAAAAAGAAATTGCTGTATCATCTATATGAGATTTCACATAGTGTAGAGGTAAAATTTCATATAATGTAGAGGTGGAGAGAATTATTAGGTCTTTCAATCCAGGCATGATGAGCAGTACCAGATGGTCATTGCAATTTCATCTTTGTTTCCCTTGCCTCATAGTAATCGAGACAAGTTTGCCATTGCACTCTTAATTTTTGCGTAGTGAGCTGCTGGCACTGTAAGTATTTTTGATAAATGATGGGTGCCATTTAAAGGTCAATGCACAGTTATCAAAGCTTTTGTTAGCAAGTGCTTATGTTACAGTGATGATGTGTGCTTAAGGTCATTTCTCGAGCTCACTTGAAAATTGAATGTGGCAATGAACAGGGCTACCCTTTGATACAGCAATGCTTCTGCATTAAGGATATTGGATCTTCAGTCCGGAGCAAGAACAAATTCATGTTTTCTATGCCTTTACATATTGGAGTCTATTATGTTTGTCTGAAATTTTCAGCAAAAACCTTTTTCCTGGTCTTTGCAACAGCATTTGCAATGCTAGTTATGTCCATGCTGTCTATTTGCCACAATACATGTGGTCTGGAGGACTTGGAAAGCCCAGAGGTTGGATTCCTTAAATAAGCACCTTATTTGGACTTTGTGTAGTTAAATCTTCATTTGCATCAAAGTTCCTAAAGTTCTTATATGGTTTATATTGAAACTTCCTATCAGCAGAAAGATGTGGGCAAAGCTGTCTTTCAGATGAAGACTTTTTATTATGAATATCTTCACCTATATTTGGTGGTTGAAAGAGGAATCAAGTTTCTGAATGGACAGTTGATACTCACTTTAATGTGTGTTTCAAAGACAAAGTGCCTGCAGAAGCACAGCTTTTCATGCAGTCATTTTATTAAGATGGTGAAAAAAGTAAATGCAATGGTATCTCTTAGCGTGGCAGAAATATGCCAGACTACTTTGCAAATGTTGTTGTAGCATCTCCTGTTATTCTAAATGCTGGCATTTCAGTGACAGTGTTTGCTATTAGGATATGGTTCATGTGGTCTGTTTTCTTTGGGTTTCCCTTCATGGCTAATAGTGCTTCATCAGTCAGGATCTCATCTCTCCTCTCTCATACCTATGGTTTCAGACTGTTAACGTTTGTGTATTACAGCTCCAAATGCCCAGTCTTCATAATCTGCCTTAAAATAATGTTCTGCTCTTCGTATCCCTTATCTACTTTGTTTTGTGAAGATTTTTAGTGTAATACACCTATTGCTACGTATTTTTCAAGCCTATGACAAGGCTTGATAGTATTTGTATTTCTGGATTCTGAGGCAAGTTGTTTTTTCTGACAGCTGAAGTATTAAAAAAGTCACCACCATAAACAAGAATATATTTTTGTCTTCTATGCAGGAATGTAAAACACAGGGAAGAATGAATGAATGGCATTTGGATGAGCTGAGCAAAATGACTTGTGCTTTTCCATGCCTCCATGGGGAGGATGAAGTAGTTAAAAAAAGGTCTCCTTGCTGGTGTTATCCCCATTTCCCTGAATGTGTCTAGATTTATATATATATAGATATAGATAAGGTCAGAGTTTAGACTTCTGAGCACCTCTTCCAACCTGTCTTCTTACAGTCACTTGTTTTCAGTTTTCCCTCAAGGCTGATTCTTACATGACAGAGGGTTGTCGATTGAGGGAGCAAAACGCAATGACCTTCTGTTGCAACCAAAAAGAAAACAAGAGGAGAGGTGTTAAACCAAAAAAAAGACTTTATGTTGCTGGAAGTCTGAAGAGAAGTTGCTTTGTTTGTTTCTTTTTTGCAGACATTCCCTTGCCTTTTTTCGTGTTCATGGGAGATGCTGTTAATTCCCAGAGAGAATTTTCACTTTGCTGGACTGAAATTATTACATTATTTCATGTTGAATAAAAAAATACTAAGGGAAAAGGGAAAAAAATTGCTTTCACTAAATGTTGAAATAATGGCCCCATACATCAGTATTCTATCCTGAAAAGTTTCAGGTCCTGGGACATAGTCACCCTATTCATTCTAAAGGTCATTTTGAAAGTGGAACAGAAATTTGTCTGCCGCAATCAAAGCTCCATTTTTTAAAAAGCTTGTAAGTGTTTAAACAGTCATTTGAAGTGTTCAGTAACTCTCTGCTCCAAGCACATTTCCATGGACTTACTGTAATGTATTCTGGAGAAGAATTTTATTCAAAATGGGTCATACTACTGTCATTTCTCCTATGTTGGGGTATTTTGGACCATACTTGTAATAAGTTCGTTAGGGCACCATGGACTTGCTCAGTGAGCTAAACTGAAGTAAGGGAGCTAGTGTTCACAATCTCACTCATTATCTCCCTACTTTAATTTATTTTAGTTATGTGTTTATAGACATAGAAGAAAATGTATCTGTCTAATCCAGATGTCTGTCACCCAAGGTACAAATACCTGATTTCTGAAGAGCCTACCAAGATTTTGATATTAATCTGTCAGCGTATCTCCAATTATCATCTTAAAAACGGATTTGACTGAGACTCCCTTACTTTACCATCATGTTATGAAGACAAAATCCATTAGACAAAAATAACCCAGTATATCAAACTGATACTGGGGACTGTATAACCTTAGTAAAGGGATATAAATGTATGGCCCGGACCACATTGCACTCTTGGTGGTGCACAGATGTTTCTTGTCTCTTCTTAGGCTTTTCTCTCCTGGCTTCAAAGGAAACGAGGAGGAGATATGGTAATGAACAGCCACAGTCAGCAGTACAAGGAAAGAATTAGCATGATGCTCCCTAATCATATACAACTTTTAAACCAGAAAGAGATTTTATACCTAATTACTTACTGATTTCACCGCAGTATGAATGGCATTAACTCACTGTCTTGCTCTGAATGTATCTACATGGAAAATGAAGGTGTGAGATAACTTTGCCAGGACGGTTAGAAAAGAGATGGTGCAGGTATGTTAATAGCTATTTGATAGCTATTTATTATAAATTTGATAGCCTGTAGGCTGGGCAACTATTTGCATTTTGGGTACAATGGTCTCTGAAACTCTTGTTACTAGTCCTAGATAAAAATATTTCACTTTCATCTTGATGCAATGTTTAGGTTGGCTATAAGACAAGATAGAATTAAAAAGGAAGGATGAGTAATGAAGTACCCTAAAAACAAAACAAACCTGGCATAATAATTGAAACGAAAACTGCAATGCCAGGAATGTTTTTGGCAAATACCTCTCTTGCAATAGCATTTATTTGTGTATTTATTTACTGCATCTCAAAACACTCGGATCAAAAATGGGGATGGCAGTTCTTTGTCGGGAAGGTAGATATGTTGTGTTCCCTTTCAGTGGGCAGATGGCCAGATTTGTCTTGCCCGTTCCTATTCCTGGTGAGCTAGAAGGGGGCAGAAATGGGACGCAGTGTTTTTGAATTAGCAGCAACGCGAAACATGGCAATTCCTAATCATCCTCGTGGTATTTCGGTTGCTGAAACGCTCCTAACCCTCCCCATTCCTCCTTGTGCAGGACTGATCATAACCACAGGTAGATTATTTATATAGAGCAAACAGAGAGGCTTTATTGTCGACAGTCTGATTACATCCGAAGAAACATATCATTGCTTTTTAATGCATGGATTTGAGAGCAAGACATATTTGTACAAAGCTTGCTCTCTGTGCGTTACTGTTTTCCTCTTGGCAGCCCGAGGCTCCTCAGGGCAGCAGAGTGCTGTCAGCCTGACACGGTAGAATTTATTTCTGCATTGTTAAAATGGGCTTTTCTTACTATAATAAATCTGTCCTCAGAAGAGAATCCTGCTATTGTACCGGTAACATGGATGTTGGAAAAGGAGTTTGTATTCCAGTCTGTCACACCGATTAATTTGATCGCCCTGACGATGTGATGCTGCAGATACTAAATCTTTTGTTTATTGCCTTCATAATTAGAGCTCAACAAAAGACAGAAACTTCTTCTCTGTAGGAAACAAAAAAAGGAAAAAGATCAAATGTCTCTGGCCCCTCAAGGATCTCTCCTATGTTTCTGTTCTGCAAGTGGGAATACACTTGGCTGTGTGTTTGGGGAAAGCAAATTCATGAAAAACAAATTGGTAGAGTCTGGGTGAGAAGACTACTAAAATTTATTCCTGGGTGGACTTTTTATTTTTTTAGCCTGTTGAATTTGTCTGCTCTGGAAATAAGCTTAAGATTTTTCTCCGTCCTTTTGAGAAGAACAAACTAACTGGATTTTAATATCAAATGAAGCAATCTGTTGTTTCAAACTTGTTTATAGAAAAGAAAGGACATATATTGATACAGGAATGGTGTATTTCACTGAATACAAACACGGATGACACTTATGAATTAGTTTGCGTGTAGTTTTCATTTACTGTCTAACTCATTTCAGGTTGAAAACAGTGGATATTGATTCAACAGTAACTAATGTTGATAGAGATTTTTGGTGGTTTAAAACCCAACGAAACAAGTACTTGTTGATGCTGGTACTTAGTCTGCAACATCATCTCCAAGCCAAGGTGGAGTTGGTATCGCAGCCTGGAGTGCATTTCATGTCCCATTCATTTACGTGTCATGCTTTTTGGTACGGGCAGCAAGAGGTGAAAGCTGGTGCATTTTCACAGATAAAAAGAAAGAAGTATATTGTAGTGTCTGATATTTTGACATGTTTGGCAGCTCTCGCTTTTGCCTCTGGTGCATCTAAAGAACCTTTGGGAAAGAACAAAGGGCTGCGTTAACCGAGCGCAGACAACGAGGATCAATAAGATTGGAGCAACTCAGATTTGAGCTTTTCCTTTGTGAGCATCCGCTGTAGCTGCTGTCTGAGCAACACAGATCTACTTGAATGCAGTCGATTATGTTATTTTATTCTTTTTACCTCTATTGAGACATTTACTGTTTAGTTGAATTACCTTATCTGATAGGTGGAATCCAATATGCACATTTTTATCTCGACCTTCTTTTTTCTCTCTAAACAACTTTGACATTTTTTCATTAAAATACATTTACTTTTGCATCTTGTGGGTGAATGAGGCTAGCTAAAATAATAATAATAATAATAATAAAAAGGAAATAAATGACCGAGACCACCTGAGTCAGGGAAGCAACAGCATACAGAAGGGGAAGCTAGTCCAGGAACTGATTCAGAAAGCATTTTAAATACAGCTTCTTGGTTACGAGAGATCATGCAAAGTTTCCCTGCTGTGGACGGTTTAAGATGGACCTGTGTCCTGAACTGATCACTAATTATCAGCTCTGGTGCAGCTTACTCTAGTCATCAGATCAGGTATCTCCTCGAACAGACTTTAAATTTTTTATTTATTTATTTGTAGAAAGGAATTGATGCAATGTTTTGCCTGTAAGTCAAATCAAGGAGAAAAATGAGAAAATGACTTTTTTCCCCCGCTATGTCCAGATTCTTTTTATTTAAAACTTCATTTTTAATGTGTCTGGGCTGCTTGATGGGTATTCTTTTAGTCATTGAAGGTGCCTTTAAAGGTCCTCCAACCCTATCTCATTATTCTGGAACCCTTCTTTTTGACTTCATTGCTCCAAACTGGTATTAGTGAACCCAATGACTTCTGTCCTGATAGAGCCCTGCAGTTCATCACTGGATTCCTAATTTATATTACTCTTGTTTAACCAGCCTACCACCACACCAAGGCTCCCTTTGAACACCTTTTCCCCATGTGAACTTGCTATCCCGAACGGTGATGTCTCAAGATATTTTCAGAAACAACTAGGACTTCTTGGCCAGTGGTGTCCTCCAAATGAACAGAAAAGAGGCTGTAATAACAAAACACTAGGATTCCTTGCCAAATTGAAGCACCTTTAACTTCACGACAGCAAACCTGAGCCGTGGAAGCAGGGAATATATTCATAGAGCTGCTTCTTCTGTGACCCCAATCAGCCTTTCACCTGCTTCAAAGTTTCTGCCTTTGAACGGAATGCGTGTGTTTTCAATAACTCCCCAGGACGAAACTCTTCAACAGTTCTATTGTGCTCCAAGTAGCAACAGTAGAAGTTAGTTCTTGCCTTGCACCTGGACCTGTGTGTGGAAAAATCAGGTAGGAATTATCCTGCCCTTCTGAGGAGGTTGCTGCTTCCCCTGCGGAGTTATACACAGTGTTTAGTATCGTAACGGAGACACCCTGATACCTCCAGAACATAGAGTTCCCTAAAGCTACTTTTTTGGGGGAAAAAAAAATACCCCACTAAAAAAAAAACTCTTGGGTATCAACATGCTTTTTGTGCCATATGCAACTAGGACTTATCTGTACATGTAAAAACTGCATTATGTGACATGATGATCACATAAATATTCACTGGAGAGTAATATCTAAGCTTAATTTCAAGTTACGGATGATCAACTAAGGCTTTCATCATATGTGAACAGCTTGTACACTTTGTCTTAAAGCCATGCAAAGGCTAATGGTTAAACATTTTGTCCACCTCAGTATTCAAGTTTGCAAACTTTGTTTTTCCTGTGGTACTAAATCAGACGAGAGAAGGCATGTTTCTTTTCCTGCAAAATAAAGAAGAGCCTCCACTTTTGTTATACGTTTTGGCAATCTTCCACAAGAGCTCATTCCTCATTCCTAACCCATAAAAATCAGCTCGGGCAATGAACGCCACTTCTGGTAGCTAAGAGCTGCAATAACATTCGCCTTCAGGATGCTCGTTTCAATCAAAGTCCTAACTTTCTGAAAGTCAATCATGTCTTCAATCATGTTTGCATGAAGCAGACTGTGATTGCTCTAAATCTCCAGTGCTTTCCCTCTAAATAATGAAAATGGTAGGATTAATTTTGTATGTTTTTCTTCTCTCCTTGATTTTTTTTCCCCTTTCTTTATAAATGCAACTGAGTGCTAAGAAAAATACTTTCTCACACAGCGTTGCCCTCTATAAATCTGTGAGTGCTTTCTAAGGATATGAATTTTATCATCCTTTTTCTTTTCCTGCAGAAGCAAAATCGCAGCAGAGGAAAAGCATCTAGAGAAGAGCATAGAATCAGGAATCACATCAGAAGAATTCAGATTTTTCTCTCTTAATAGTTTCATCACTGAGTGGGAGAAAGCAAATGATCTAACATTCTTAATATAATCTAAATCCCAGTCTGAATAAAAACTTCTGTTTTTACTTAGTTTCCATTTCAATCAATCTCAAGTATAACCTCACAATTTAGCAAATGAATCATTCTCGTGCAACAAAGTGGAGGCTCAGATGACTGGGAGGAAATTGTAACCCCCTGATAGGTCCAGTTTGCTCTGAGATGCTGTTGCAGAAGTCTTGGGATGGTGGCTGAGCATCCAGAAGGAGAAGAAATCAGGACACTAGTGGCAGTAACTTAACTGATTCCAACAGCATAGACATGATTGGTAAAGCTCTTCCCTTTCCTATCTGGCTTGATGGTAAACCAAGTTAGATATGGATGTACCTAACTGTTGAAAAAAAAAATCTGAAGATCTGTGTGGAATATATGTGTACTGTACACTAAGAATACTGTACTCTAAGAATAATTTTTGCAAGCAAGCTCAGCATCAAACGAATTAGGGAAATACTTGTCTATAAATGCTGAACAAATTATGTTGGAGGCGTTTGCTTATTAAGACATAAGGTCCAATATTTTACGGTCTGATGTATTCACTGTTTATGGAGCTGGAGTGGAGCACTTCAGGTGTTCTGGTGCAAACATAGAAATACATTTTGATAATTTTTTCTAATAGATATGGATAATGAAACAATTTCTCTACAGATGTCCAGATCTAACATCATATGATGCAAAGATGATTTCATGGATTTTGGTACAAGTGACTTACATTTCCAGCTACTTAATTTATCAGTAAAGCTTTGTATTCAAACTGTACCTCTTAAGCATATTCTTACTTATTCCTCATATTCTTCTTTTGCATGAGGTTTCTGACAGGATAAATATATTGAGTCTGCACGAAGTCATAGGAAGCCTAATGTTTGGTGTTAGCTACAACTGTCAGTGAGCGGGTATTATGTGATGGAACTAGAATATTTATGGTAATTTGCAATAAATCTCCAATAAGCATGTAACAGGAAAAAAAAAGTCAATATCTCTGACTACTTAGATTATCTGGAAAAGTTAGGATTCTAAGATATAAATTGACCAAAAAAAATATGGATACTCAAGAGAGATCCTTACTTGTGTGGGAAGGAACTTGGATTTTGAATGAGGTCTTGAAAGGTTCTTGGGATTTGACATCTCTGAGGCTTCTGCAAGAAAATCATTAAAAAAAATCTTTAATACAATGTTTGGAGCAACCATGCCTGATCTATAGGTGGCCTGCAGAAGTTGCTGTGCATGCTGTGTATTGGCGTGTGGAGCTGTTAATCTGTCTTCATCAAGCCAAATGCATCCAGCAGTTCTGAGAGATATATGTTCTTCTTTTCCTGACTGAAGGTGGAGTATGTTCTGATTTATTTTTTTGTTGCTATCGTTGTTACCTCAGATTCATTGCTGGTGGTGGTGAAGGACAGCAGAACTAATGCACTGCTGGAGCACAACCAGCTCTGATTGCCCTTTGCATGTGGTAACCAAAGAGGTGTCTAATGTGTTAATACCTCTTTCCTGTAATTGCTGAATTAACAAGGTGTTAATGTCAAGTTCTAACAGCAGCCTCTATTTCTATTATTCATCTATCATGAATTCCTTATAAAAAGAACATTGGGAAAGGGGAGAATAATCTTTACTTCATATGTTGCCTTTCTTTATTAGGACTGCAAAACTTTCAGGACGAAATCTGTAGCTTACTGTGTGACCATCCCATATCACACTGTACTCTGGTCTTCATTAAGGACTTTCCAGTTACTATAAAACAAGAAATGTCAGTGATATCAAGTGCACGAGCCAATTTATTGCGAAATGCCACCTTTTAAATACTTTGCCTTACTTCATATTCATGCACAAGAAAGACACTTTCACCCTAATGAAATGCAGCCAATTCTGATACATTTAATTTCCATCTTCCTTCTCCCTTTTATTACACCTCCCTTTCTAAGAACAGGCCAATATATGACAAAAAAAAAAAAAAACTTGTATTGTGTAAGGAGATTTTTGTCTTTCAGTTTAAATGAATCATTTGCTGTGCATTTCAATCAGTTGCATTCGCAGTTTAGGAAATAAACTGACAAATATATTGAAGAAATATTGCCTTCTGTCACTCATCTCACAATAAAAGATAAAAAAAGATATTAAATTAATATACTTTCTGTGCCCTTTGTTCCCTTTTTAAGAGAGGGGAAAGATATTTTACCTAATCTCCACTGTCTGAAAAGTGGTTAAATCAAAATATTTCTGAATGCATAAGGGAAGAGAGAGATCAAATGATGTGTGTTGCCATTTTAGCATTAAAAGGGGAATGCATGGGATGTGGTGGGAAAGCTGACTAACTGTTCTGGTCTCCCATCTAAGGGTCAAAGTCTGGTGTCTATTATAAATGTTATGATAATTAGCTCGCTTGGTAGAAAGAAGTGCTCAGTAACTACCTGGATACGTTATTGAAGCACTATTCTTATTAATTATCTAAGCTTCAAATGTAGAACAATGTTGAAAGAAGTGGGAGCAGACTATTGCTCCACTTATCACACGAAGGTCACGCATTGTGTGCTCCTTATTAAATGTCAGACACTGCTGCTGCTAATTGCCTTCCCCATGCAAAAAAGAGCTCTCCTGTGCTAGTGAACCCTGCCCATGACTGTACTTTGTAATAGACAAGGACCAAAAATATGGAAGAGAGAAATAAGCTACTTGACTGCCTCGTGTAGGTCCTTCTTCCTAGATTTTACAAATATGAGCTTAAGTTCCTATTAAAAATATACCAATGAGGGGAACAGGGAAACAAAGCACATCTGCTGACTTTTTCTAATGGAGTGGTCCTGTAAGTCATCTTATTTCTTCTTAGCAGGTGAAATAACTGCACTCAAATTTATAGAAGTTCAATTTTACATGGAATAGGAAGGAGAAAAGAACACGTACATGAAGTTTTTTCCTTTTTCAGGCCAAGCAGACCTATATAGTGTAAAATTATTGAAATTCCCTTAATAAAAAATCCTATTAGAGTAAGCTAAATGTATGTGGATGGATAAAAAAGAAATCTTACAATCTTTTTTAAAATAGGACATTAAGGACTTTTAAGGAAATTTTCAAGTAATTCATAAGGCTGAAAAATAAGTCAAGATGAGGGTGGTGCTGAAATTTAATTTGAATAGAGGATATCCTGATTTCCCAAACATTATTTATCTCTTTATGTAGGGGCAAATATGAGTAAAAGTAAGGCTAATTGTACGTTGTTGATGTTTTGTTCCCTTTCAAAATCCTTTTAAAAATAAAGTTGTGTCTCATGTATAATTAGCTGATGAACTAATGCACCTGTACTGTCTTTGAATATAAATGTAGATATTATTATTTCAGGATCAAAATTCTCACTTGGCAATAATTCTTTCTCAATAGATACAGTTTCATGTGGAAATATATTTAGAAGGTTTACACAAAACCGCATAGTATTTAAGAATGTACTTTGGGTTTAAGCAGGAATAATATGGTGAACTTGTGTCAGTATTATCACAGGAAAAAAATGCTAATATGTTACATAAAAGTATAACTAATAAGATTATGTGAAACAACATGTAAGCAACTCTTGCACATAGCATAAGCAGATTATGATGAAATGCTTGCACGGTTTGGGACAGTGACCTCTGAGAAGGATGTGAACCAATCAAGTCCAGCAGAAAGCAGTAAGAACAGTGTTTTGTAGAGAAAATCTGGTGAAAAATGAGTTATCTGGGGTTACTTAGCCTAGAGGAATTTGAGGAGGTAATTTGCCAACAATACTCAAATACACGCAAGACTCCTGGAAAGAATTGAATAACCTCTATGTCTGTGATGGATGGATGAAGTCATGAATCTAAATTTTAAAACTGGAAAGATTCATCTTAGGCATTAGAAAAGACTTCATGATGAGGAAGAATGATGCGAAGATTGGTAAAGCAGCAGTAAAGCTGTGTCCTTCATGCACATGGACAAATCAAGAAGTATTTGGAAAGAAATAAAATCCACATGACATGCCACTTTGGTGGAGTCCTTCCAGATGAAAGCAGGCCAAGTCATTTGTCTTCTGCTATTTATCTTATTTTCTGTTGTGTTTGCTAATTATCCAAGAAACTTGTTGATGGAGAGTCGGAGTTTGCTGTCTCCCAGCTCACCACTTCTACTTTACTGTGCAGTGAAGTGACCATCATTGAGGCATGATGCCCTTCATTTCCATGGTAACTGTTAAGACACTGGAATTTCACTACAGGAAGCAGAGAATTTACATGAAAACAAAAGCCTTTGTCAAACATGAATATTTATAACACCAGGCAACTCTCACAAAGTGTAATGGATGGCTTTTTCAGAAGCTGTCAGCTCTCCTGTAGCTGTATTTCTACTGAGACGAGCAGAACTCCAGCAGACTTTTGTGGAAGATGATGAGGCAGCCTGGAACATTTTGATAACCTCACATTAGCGTCTTTGAGATCTGAATTGCTTATTGAGGAAAAACAGCTGTGGAACTTACAGACTCCGTTCATTGCTTGCCTGGTCGCAATCTTCTCAGCATGGTTAAGTCTGAAAAGTATATAGCCAAAAAGTCTAATAAATGAGTAGTTCCTGCCCATAGCATCCATGAAAGCACTATTAATTTACAGTTAGCTTGCTGAAGAACTCCAATTTTAGATAACATCACTTTTGCAATATATTTAAATATATACATATTATATTTTAATTACAGGCATGGATCTCTGCGTTACCATGAATCATTTTTGTGAATTTGGATTTGACTTCAATTTGTCAGGTGTGTGTGTGTATGCAGTATTAATACAACTATTTTCTGGCTAAAAATTATTGACATAGTACATAAAATGGTGTTTACAGAAGCCACTTGCTAGCAGAAAAGACAAATACTCACAAGATGTTCCTGTGATTGTTTGTATTGGATTTTACAGAGCCAGCACCTTAATGTATGTCTATTGACTTGTTCTCTTTAACTACACTTAAGGTTAATTGACTTTGCTTCATATACTTTGCTCTTTTCTTTGGTGATGATGAAGTACCCCATTGGGTTTATATTAGGTGGATGGCAATAAATTACTAATGATTTTTTCTAGGCAGGGTATCATTGCTGTGGCATGTTACTAAAATTCAGTTCTCACTATCGCCCACTCCTTAACGCTGCACAGATTAATTTATCCAAAAGGCATGTATTAAAAATATTAGAGAAGTCACTGCCCTAGGCTAAAGATGTGTTAGCAGCCCTGAAATCCCAAGCAAACATAACTAGGTAAGCTACCTCACTCATGTCCAGGTTTGAACCTTAGGGAGGAAGTCTTGCCTATCTTGTATGTGCCAACATGTTCCTTCACAGCCTTCTGTTGCTCCAGTCAAGCATATAATAAGCAGTGCTCTGGATAGCTGAAACCTATTTTTTCAGGTGACGATTTTGACAAGTTATTTTCCTGTTGAAGCTTATAAAGGACTTCTATAGTTTGAGGCAATAGAGAAATATTCTTGCGAACTTTTGCTACAGGTATGTGCTGTTTTGGTTCCCCTTCTTCCATCCTCTTCCCGTTCTTCCATCCTCTTTCTCTTTTTTCCCTGAAACAAACAGATTTTTTCCCCCTTCCTTTTCTCTTGCTGTTGCTTTGAACTGCAGGGGCTCGTCTGAGCAATTTCAAAATAAGCTGTCCATAAAAAGATGCCACTTCTACGAGACATCATACTTCCATATTCACTAATTGAAAACGATGCAAAGGTTAGAGAGAATAAAAAAGTGTGTATGTCTCCCAGTGCAACAATCATTTAAAAGAAGAATTATGTGATCTTGCGGGGATAGGTGGGGAAATAATTAGAAGAAAAATGATTTTTTAACTATGTATTAATTATCTAGGGAATTAAATTGGAATAGTGCATGCAGTTCTACTGGCTACATTGCTATATGGTTGTTGACATCTCAGAGAAGCCATTTAAATTAAGATCAAATAGCCTAAGAGCTGGGAAATGGTTTTGTACTTTGAGATAAGTCACAGGGAAAAGCAGCTTAGCTCAGGTAGTTTTAAATCAAATCAAGATCAAAGGAGTTTATTAAATTTATTAGCAGTGCTAATTAACTGCCAATAAGTGAACTCTCAGGATCAGTATCAACAAAACAGCAGGTAAACCGGAATACTAGATACTTATGAAATTTTAATATGCAGTAAAAATTTATCAACATTGCTTTATCAACTCAATTTATCAACATAACGAGTCCCCAGAACCTCTGTCTTTCTCCATCTCTCTCACACAAATAGGGTTTCATGCATCCTCTCTCCTCAAGGCCATGTGGGCTGACAGCACCAGTCCTCATCCTTGGATGCCCTGTGTGGGTGCAGTGGGTCCAGAGTTATCAGTATTATGTGCACCTGGTGATAAAGCCCCCATCCTGCCCCTCATTTAAAACTCATCTTACTGCTTATGCCTGTACTTACCTGCCTTATTGCCTGTACTGTTGCCCTTACTGATTTGCAGTACCTATGTTAAGTCCTGCACAAGTTCCACCTCACTATAATTTCAAGTAGTTGTCTTTATGCTAAAGGCAAACCATGTTCTTCATTTCTGTGGAGCTCAAGTTTAAATATCGCTTGTGGACATGGCCACTTCCCTCATGTTCTCCCGTTATTTCTCATGGTCTTGTTAATTATGTTAGTTTCTTGTATCACAGATATTTTAGGTATAACACTTCCCCGCTGTGGATTTAAGAGCATTGTGGGCCAAGACATGTGGCTGTTCTGTGATATCAGTGGTTTTAATCAACACTGCTGGAGGTTTTTCCCAAACCCGGTCTGTTGCCTCTGCTCATAGTTTCAGAGCATCACATGCTTCATAACTTCAGATAGAAAGAGTGGGTTGTTTTTGACTAACACTCAGCCCAGGGCCTCCTACAACCTCCCCCATCTGTACCCAAGACATTAATGCTTTCATCCTACTGAGGTGTTGCGTTATATAACATTTTTGCAACAAATCTGTACAGAATCGTTTAATGCTCACTGATGTTGCAGTGTCATTTAACATTTCTTGTTCAAATTTTAGTTTTCAGGCTCGCACTTCTCCTTGATATTCATTACATTTTTAATGCATGGCCAACATGAATATCAAGTGCATGTCTACACCTTAGATGGTTCTGTGGTCATTGGTGCTGACAGCTTTCAAAGTTAATGGTGCTTTTTCCATGGCTTTGTCAAATTTTACCACGGAAAGACTGACTAGGTATGGTATGGCCCAGCTCTGGGTGTTTGTATCTGAGTAGAGGGGCAGGATTACCTCCCTCGACCTGCTGGCAACGCTCCTCCTGATTCAGCCCCTTGGCCTTCTTGGCCATGAGGGCACCTTGCTGCCTCATGGTTAATCTGTTGTCAACCAGGACTCCCAGATCTGTTTCTGTGGGGCTGCTTTCCAGCAGGTCAACCCCTAATCTGCCTGGTGTCTGGGAGTATTACTCCCCAGGTGCAGGACCTTGCGCTTATCCTTGTTAAACCTCATAAGGTTCCTCTCTGTCCAACTTCCCAACCTGTCTAGGTCCCTCTGAATGGCAGCACAGTCCTCGGGAGTGTCGGCCATTCTTCCCAGTTTGGTATCATCTGGAAACTTGCTCAGGGTGCCCTCTGTCCCCCTGTCCAACTCATTCATGAACAAGTTGAACAGCGCTGGGCCAGGTACTGATCCCTAGGGGATACCACTGGCCTCAGGCCTCCAACTAGACTTGGTACCATTTATCACGACCCTCTGAGCTCTACCATCCAGCCAGTTCTCAATCCACCTCGCTAACCCACACTCCCTGAGCTTCCCCATGAGGGTGTTGTTATGGGAGATGGTGTTGAAAGCCTTGCTGAAATCAAGGTAGACAACATCCATGGCTCTCGCATCGTCCAGTCAGCCCATCGTAGAAGGCTGTCACATTCATCAAATATGACCTCCCCTTGGTGAATCCATGCTGAGTGTAAGTAAATATTATGCAAATCTAAAAGCTGTGTCCAAAAGCTAAGGATCTCTGGACATTTCTCACATCTTGAAAATCTCTTCTGGGATCTCCTATCCCAGATAGCCTTTTCTTTTATTGATGGGGATTTAATGTTGATCTCCTTTTCCTCCATCCAAGATGGAGCCTAATGTAAAGATAACCCTCAACAGTTTCTTGACATTCTTGAACAGTTTCTTGACATTCTTGAATGTAGAATATGTGAATATAAAGTACTGTGGCAAAAGGCTTGCTGAGTCCCAGTAAAATGGAAAACAGTTTTGGGGTTATATATGGTAAAAGCACAAATAATACTCCAGAATTTCATAACATAATAGAGCACAAGCTCTCTCCAAGATTGCTTTCAGTGACCTAGTTTGCTCTCTTCTGCCTTTCTTCTACCACTAATGAGAAATATCCCAATAGTGGATGTTATGCTATATCCTTTCAAAGACTGTAATAAAGAACCTCTCCTCTGGACCTGGAGGGAACAGGAGACTCCATGTATATTCTGGAGGATCAAGGTTTTCTAGTGCACTATAACTCCTTACTTGCACAATTATATCACTTAATATTATCCTTATTTAAAAATAAGGAAAAAAAGAAGCAATTTAGACATTTTAGACAGTTAAGACATTTGCTTCCTTGTCATATTCCCTCCAGTCAGTCTAAAGAAAAAAAAAATTGTGCGTTCAAATAAAAAAACAGGGGTGAAACACTGAATAAATTAAGAAAATGTGCCAACCTTTTCATTTCAGTATTTCTTAAATAGAAGTCTTTGAGTTGTTGCATTTTTTTCTATTAAAAAAGATCAAATTTAATACAGGGGAAAAATAACATGCCATGGGAAGAGAACATACTTTATTTTGACATAAATATTTTGGTTCAGACGAAATATATTTTTTCCTCTTCCAGTTAGCAAGCCTTCTACCCCCTGTAGGATGGTCCATTTTTCTCTTTATTGGAAGCAAATGTATACACACTTTTTAGTTCTTGGTTCTGAATTCCAAGTTAAAAAAAAAAAAAGAATCAATTAGTTCTAATGAGTAGTAAAGTTCAGGATTCCATATGCCCGTTCCGTTGCTTAGTATCAAATAGCTGTGTAAAGTGCATAATGTTCCTTTTAACAGGGAGCAGAGGAAAACATCCTATTATTGCTATGTCTTCCTTTCTCCCACTGATTGAGCTCCATCTTTTCTGAGGTCTCTAATTCAAACCTTCATGCTGACCCATGTGCGGGTTATTTGAATTCTCCTAGTCCAGACAATGAATATTGGATGCTAGCAAGTTCATTAAAGAGCATTATGATTTCAAGGTCGACCACACTGAGCTTAAGGACTACCAGGGTTAAGGTTATGCCATCTTTACATGATGTGCTTAATTGTGTACTGCTTTACAGAGCCTGCACTGAGTGCAGCTGAGGACCCTGAGTGAATCTGAGAACAAAAAGCAATGTGTTATTTTGTGATTAAGGCAAGGGTTTGAATAAATTGATTCTATTTCAGGCTTTGCACCAGTCGTCTTATGTGACACTATTAGACTCTATCAAAATGTGAAACCAGGGGGAAAAAAAAAATAAGCATGCCCTCCCCAACCAAAATGTTGGGTAAGAATGTTATAAAAATAATCCATTTTGTTTTTGCTGACTTGATAACTTGAAAGATAGTTGGACAAAAACCATCAACAATAAAAAACCCCAAGATACTATTCATAGCAAAGTCAAAATGATTTTTATTTATTTATTCATATTTTTCGATGCGGAATTAACAGTTTTTTACTACTCAGTTTTTCTCTATTTTTTTTTCCTGCTGTGTTTGAGAAATTCAATAGCAATTGAAGAAATTATCCAAAATTATCTGGAGGACTGTTAAGACCAGGACTAGTCTCCTATTCCAGTCCAATAGATGTGAGTCTGTCTGCACTGCTGATAACCCCTGCCCTTAGGTCCAGCCAGAGTGGGACTGAAGTTCTACCCAGCCCAACTCACAGTCCTGCTCTTAGTCACAGGCTTCTTGAATTGTAGCAATGATCTCGTGGCAATGCCTGGGCCATGGGGTGCTCGCCTACACTAGCTCAGTTCTTGGGTCTTTGACACAAGAGCAAGTTGCTGCTTTCCACATTCAACTTGCTGTCCACCAGGATCCCAAAGGTTTTTCCTGCAACGCTGCTTTCCAGCTGATCATTTTCCAAACTGTATCGCCACTCAGGGTCATTCCTCTGAAAGGTTTTGTAGGGTCCCAAAATCATCTCTCCTCCAATCCCAGTCATCTTTGCCTTGCATCTCACAAATCCTACAGCTCTTTTGCCAATAGTCCCATGCAGACGGTAGTTTGCATGGACCTCCAGAGAGGCATTTTCCATTCCTGTTTCAGACACAGAGGTCTAATTGCTTTCCTTTGGTGGTCCAAGGATATGGTGTAATGATCCAGATACTTGGGTTCCTCTGCCTGTCTGTTGTTTCCAAGATCTCCTCTTTGTCTTTGCATTTAATTTTACTAACTTAATTTGGGGGAAAATAAAACCTAACAAACTGTGTGTTGCAGTCTGCTGTTGCAGGAAAAAACTGCTCAACAACAGGGTTTATATCAAATCAGTTTCAAAGAGGTTTATCTGATTTATTAGGGACACATAAACAACCAGCTGTCCAAGAATTAGATGTTCAGGATCAATATCAACAATAAACCAGGTTAAACCACAACTTGAGACACTGATAAAATCTTAATACCCACTTACAAATTCCTAAACCTCCTTCTATAACTAATCCCCAAGAGCTTGAATCCCACAGACAGGCAACCTTATTAATGGTGGATCAAGTTCAGTTACTGTCCTAAAGCAAGTATCACAGTTTTAATGCTTCACTTGGGCAGGAAACTTCCCTTACTGAGAGCAGTTGTGCAGAAGCTCAACATTGGCTCATGTGAAAAAATCAGAGCTGGGCACCGCTAGACATCATATTCACCTAAAGAAGCTAACACATTACAGGTGTGTGTTAATAGCATATCTGTCTTCCAAAATTATGGCTTATAGAAAATATAAATTTACAGAATGTTCTGTGTATTTTACAAATATTCTGTTTAATTTGCAAAATTTGTCACCACGAGACTGTTAGAACCAAACACCAGTAAGTTACTGGGTTTCGAATTGTATTTTCCACGATTGCTAATACTGGGGTAGAGGAGAGTGGGACTGTCATGATGTGCTGACTACAGTTGTTTTAGAGAGAAATGGGGATATATTTTTATGTTCTGTAGAGACAGGTTGTCAATGGAAAAGACCAGAACCTCAAAATATAAGGCAGTGAGAGGTCATATGATGAGGTCATATGTTCCAGGGTCTAAGAAAACCAGAACGATATAGGAAGAATTGCAGCAGTCACATGACAGTTGCAAAATTGAAGTTCAGGTAACACAGCTCTAGAAAAAAACATGTCAATTTTTAACAATATTCTCCTAAAAAAAAAGAATCAAGGTAGATATCAAATTAGTACTGCCTCATGTCACATTTTAATTTACTCAAATTTAGCTGAAACAGCATTCATGCTCTTAGTTCGTGTTTTATTGATAGGCAAAAGCAGGAAAAAAAAGTGAATTTGCTTCACAGCGTAACCTTTTTTTCTTCAGATTTTTTGTGGTTAGTTTACCATAATCAAGCTAAGAGGCAATAAAAAACTCCCACAATAAAAAAAAAAAAAGAGGAGGGAAACTTTTTTTAGATAATTTTAAAATAGTGAGACTAACACTTTTGGGGGCCCAAAACTACTAACTAAATTTGCTGCAAAAAATGCAAAATGAACTCCATTTATTAGCTAAAGTTTCACTCGGGTCTACTTTTTTTCCCCGTTAGGAATGTTTATGATGTAGTTTCCATTGTGAAATTTCTACCAATCTGTCGTACAGTTATTTCTATCATTTTTTATAGTGATCTTTCTTCATCAACATCTTCTACTGATAGCTTACATCTAAGGAATTTCAAGTTGTTATTTTTAAGTTCGGCAATTTTTTTGTAGATTGCTACTTCACTTGATTTGCAATATTTGCAATATTGCAATTTTGCAATATTTCTGGAAAATTGCATTTTCCAAAACGACCTTTCAGGGCTTTCTGCTATATTCCTGCTATCCTGATGGTCTAGGGCCTAAGGAAAACCGGCTATTGCGTGAGTGATGGACAGCCCCGTTGGCCAGACAAGGTCCTCACTCCCAGGCCCCGTCCCACCATCACCATGAAGGAGCAGGTCAGGCTGGTAGGGACAACCAGGATCGTTATTCTTTCATTATTCTTTTTTTTCCCCACTTTTATTTTCTGCAGATGCCACTTGTAATCACTCTTGCTGCTTTGTTTCTAGTGACAGAGCACGCTGCCTAAGCAGATACTGCCTAAGCAGACTCCAAACAAATGATGAAAGGCTGAAAAGCAGAATACCCAGGAGCTCACAGGTGTTGAAGAATGTAGCAGGAAACAAAAATAATCATGTTAGCTCTTCTCACTATTTTAGAGCTGCAAATACAATTTGAGTCTGATATACTCCCTTTCAAACACTGCAGGTTTTTGAGCAGGTTGTTAGTTAAGACGAAGCACCATATGTGGTGTTACAGGAAAACACAGCAGGAGTCAAATGCAGGGCTGACTGATAACCAACGTATCACATCTAATAAGAGCTTGGAAAATTAATGGCATTAAGGCTATATCTGTGAAAAAATGAGAGCGTTCATCAGGCAGATATCTTATTAGGGAGCCTTGAAGAAATTCGCAGTTAGGGACATATTAATGTGATGCCATAAAATTTGCAGATTAGTATAAGCAACACTGCATTGCTGCAGTGAGCTTCACTACCTTGGCTTTTGAAATATTTAAATTAACCTTGGAAATGGTGATTAAAATTAAAATCCTGTCATCAGGTGGTCACCCTTCAGCAGATAGGACAGTGATGTTTAGCCTTAATACCACGTATTTTACATTGGAAAGCTGAAGGGGACAGAGTCACAAGCAGAACATGTTTCCATAGCTCAAAGAGAACCTTTCATTCCTTAATCCTGTGTTTCCAGTGATCCATAGTGCACAAGAGATTGGGAAGGGAGCAGTCTGAGCTCTCATGAACATGTTGTTCCCATAGTAAAAGCCATAGACTATCTCTATGATTGCTAGGAGAAGACTTTCAGTATGATTAACTCAGGGCTAAAAAGTGCTTTGGCATTGAAAAATACCTTTAAAATGATGCATTTCATGAAGTTTGAGATCAGAATAAAGAAGGAACTTTGGCAGCTGCTGATAAATGTGTTTTTACACTCACCACCTTCAGTTGTCATTTGTGTGATTAATATTAATCTAACCGAGTGCTCTCTAAGAGCAAACACCTACTGTCACTTAATAATAAACCCGCGACTTTAAGCTAACTTCTCTTTGCCACTCACAATTTCTTACCAAGTATTTTGGTAAATTTATGCATAAAAGAACGGGCAGGAATGATGATACAACATGGCTCAGAAACACAGCAGGTGCTCGATGAGCAGAGGTGGTTTCACAGGCAAGATGAGAAACTTCTTCCCACAGTTGAGTTTTTTTCTGCAGGAGAAAAAGGAGGATGACAACAAAAACTCCACCGGGTTTCAGCACAGGAATCTAAGACGTGGGCTTCTTAAAATAACATATTCAGAAGTGTGGCAGTTTTTCTTTGAAACTGAGCTAGCTAGACTTTATACTCTGGTATTTTTTCCTGGATGTTCTTTGCCCTTTTTGTCTCTGATTGGAATCTATATATTCCTAAAGCTAGAAGAAGACTTTTCCTTCAGACACTCACTTCTTCAGGGTATTTAATAAAAGCCTAGGCCTTTCTTTCCGAAGTGGATTTAAAAAGAAATGCAGGAATTGCGTTGCTTGTGTATAGCCTCTCTGAGAGAAATCTCTAAGCAGTATTTATACGGCATTTATTGTTCTTACTTATTAAGGAAGCCTGCTATGCACAAATGAGACCCTTGGTTTATGGAATTCTTTGTAGGAGATTTGTCAATACAGAAATAAAGTCTAAAATGACCTAAAATGATTCTGACTTGGGAATTAAATCGCAATAATGATTGAAATTTTAAGATTATAATTATTTTCCCCCCCCAAAAAATGAATGCAGCATGCGGATTCATTGTAATATACTTAAGGCAATTTATTGAGTCTTGCCATTTTGATCCTGTGCAAATCATTTGGTTTTGAGTGTTAATATAAAGTGGATTTGATTCGCTTGCTGCTGCTTCTGCTCTTTAAGAGGCAGCCTAGCTCCTTTGGTTCACGACTTGTTTCCAGGCCAGCCACTGAGCTCTCTTCCTAACAGCCGCATCTCTCTGTGCGTTTAAAGCCCAGCAGCAGCGAGCTGGAGGGTAAAGAATAAAAGATGCTTGTGTGTCCCAAGCTCAATTATTTTGCAGGGCTGTGTGAAATAAAGGGTTGCCAGACATTTGTCTGTCCATTGCGTCACCCTAGAATCTCTTATTAACACATGTGCCAGTTCACTTGAAAGGCTGCCAGCAGGAGAAGGGATGATTATGGAGAAATGAGAGGTGGAATATAGCACCAAGGCATGAGAACACGCTGGCGGCAAGAGGAGATCAAGGTGGTGCAAAGCCACTTGGAAAGGAGTGAGAGTAATGAAAGGAGAGGCAAATTGGACTATGCTGGAAAGCCAGCAAAAAGAACCAGTGAAGTAAAACAAAAGCAAGCAGCTACCTAGGTGAGAGCTACCTTAACGCGCAAAGATCAAGTGCTGAACAATGCTATGCAAGAGGGAGATGTGCTAGCGGGAAAAGATCAAGGGCTTCAACGCTCTGATCTGTGAGATAGAGGCACTAATGGAAAGAAATTAGCTCCTGGCATGCTGCCGTTTGGGGGAAAAAAGGCACTTTTAGAAGAGGACTGGAGTAGCGGAGAAGACGCAGCACACGGCATGCGCAGGAGGACAGAGCAGAGGCGGAGAGGACTTTCCTTAGAGGGCTTGTCCCACTGCTTGCAGGTGTGCAGAAATAACACGAAGCTGGGTTTGTATCAGCAGGGTTTCACCATGTGTGCTGCAGAGGTGCTGCCCGTGAGGTTTGCTCTTGGGGAGCAATGGTCCTCAAAACGGGAACATCAGTGGGAGTCCATCTGGAGTCCCGTAGCCGCAGCAGTCCGGGATCCCTCTGCTTTGACCCGTCAAAATGCAATTAGCTACATCTTATTTTTTACACAAAATATCATCATGTCAGCTATAGGGAAATAAAAAAGTAAGCCTGTAGTGTTCATGACAAATGTAAAACTTAAATCACTGCAGAGCTGTACAAACAACTCAGTTTCATGATAACTTAGGAAAGTGCAACTGTGTGCTAATTATAACAAAAGAGAGGCAGAAGAGAGTCCCTATTTTTCAGGATCTGTGCAAACCTCAGAAGCATGCCTTTGAAAAGTCAGGTTTGCAAAGAAGCGAAAACAGTTACAGCATCATTAAAATAAATCAGCAACACAAAAACAATCAAACAAGCAACCCAAAGCAACTAAGCTAGAACCCTCTTACTAATGAAAAGAGTAGAAATGTCACTGATTGCTCAGACATTCTGGGTTCCTTACACCTTTGGGGACAGGGCTGAAATTCTCAGAGCAATTTCAGTGCAAGTCTGAAATGGGGAAGGGCCTTTGAGGTTAACAAAAACATGAGTGAGTGCAGGGGAATTTTGCAAAGTTTATCGGAAAATAGGAAGCCAGGTGGCAGTAGAGATGTGAAACAGACCCCAGTGCTCTTCACAACAGCTTTTGAAAAAACAGATTTTAGTGTTTCTTTAGGTAGTCACCCTCTTGTTGGCATAGGGAGAACTGCGTCCAGGAACACTGGGATGCAAAATTAGTCTTTACATTTACCTTGGGTTCTTTTTGCGTAGTCATAATTTCTTATTGTTAAAATCTTTGTACAGTGAATACATACGTCTATCCAAACACAACAAGCAGGAACCTCGTTTGCGATTCAGAGTGCAAATAACCCCTGTGGTGTTAAGCAGCATGTGTTGTTGCACCTGGGATTTATTTCAATTTTTTCTTCTACATCTGAAAGGAAGTTGGTTTTATTACAAGTTGCGTTACAGCAGTGGCAAGAGACCGCAGCAGAAGCCAAACCTCCTTTTTGATTGTAACATATTTCCAGGTGACAAGCTGAGATGAAAGGGTTAAATGACCTCTCCTGTGACACACATCTTCAGAATCCCAGGAAGAACCTTTCTCCCCGAAATATCCTTATTTTAATTATTGAAATTGCAGTTTACATTCTAGTGCTGAAGTCTACCTCTCCTAATGTAATAACTACATCCTTTATCTTAAAATTAAGCAGAAATATATGCTCTGGGGAAATGGAAACAGCTTTTCAGGCATTTTATTCTTCCCTCTAAAAGTTAGTGGCCTAGAAAATTAAGTAAACAACCAGTTTAGGTAGTTCAACCAGATGTAATTTTTGTAGTTCTGTTATTTCCATGAAAATGTGAAGATAGTTATAAGATTATCTACCGCGTCTTATTTATGATGGCAATTACATCGTCTTGCATTCTGAAAAGGATATGTAGAAACACTGGGTGAATAACAATAAAATATTCCTGCAAATACAGGTAACTTTGTTTTCTGCATATGCATACTCTCATATTCCTTCTCTTCCTCTTGCCCCTCACTTCGCAGCTCCAGAGTGTAGAAACTTTAAATATTGACATTAAAACCCATAAATAATTTTACTGAATATAATAATGTTTAAACACCAGCTCCTCTTAGTGTAAATGGGGTTGGACGCTGCGGGAGGATGCAGAGGTTGCAATGCTGGGCAGAGGCCGCAGTGGTGACACAGTGATACAGTGGCATTTCCATTCCCATTTCTACCCTCCCAGTTGTGAATTTCCTTGCCCCTGTTATGCTTCTCTTTTCCTTGCAAAAGTCTGTTTAATTCTCCAGTTACAGCTCCAACCCAACTGACAGTCTTTGAGATAGGATTATTTTGGGGAGCATGCACACACACAGAGTTTTTAAGTAGTACCATCCAAAACACAGGCAAAGCACCTTGATGAATCACACTATGTATATATAAAGAAGATTAATTTTTTGCTTATGACATACACAATTATTTTACTATAAACAAAGCACAGTTCAGCGTAATATGATTTACATAAAATTCCACAAAAAAAAAAGACTAATCATCCTAAAATATGCATCATTAATTTAACTCTACAAATCATTTGAATTTTAGAAACTACACACAAATTGCTTTCTGAATAATAATAAAAAAATGCTCATTATTAAAGTTTGCAGTAATTTAAGACTGTGGGTAACATCAACAAACAATAAAAGACTAGTTGCCAGAGGGAAAAAGAGCAAACCCCAAGCAGAAATACATGTAGGAATTATCCTGCTCCTGCATTCGAAATTTCTGTGGAAAATGCCACCAGCCTAATAAATGTTTTTGTTTGTTTGTTTTGTTGTTTAAGGGGGCATTTTGAAAAACAACGTGAAGAGACACAGATCTCTATAGCCAGCAGCAGTACAGGGGGTCTATAAGGTGCTCTGCTCCGTGGGGCCTACTCCCCTCATTCCAAACCAGGTCCGCATCAGCAGGACCCAAGGAATGGGATATGATGGTCCTTAAAACCATTTAAGAAATTGTTCAAGAGTTTCATTCCAGAATCTGAAACTATACAGTAATTAAAAAAAAAAAGTTTCCCAAAGAAGAATAAAATGCTAACACAATTAATAATAAATTAAAAAATATATTAGTTTGTTGCTGTAGTCACTGCACTAAAGACAGAAGTAACTGAAGCACTGAAATACATTGTGTATTATCATGTGTTTATGTCGATGAATGCCCCTAAGTTTCCACTTGGCCACGAAGTAAATGAAACCGTAACATTTTCATGCAAATTTTGAATAGTTTTTGCACGTTGTAGGAAGGAGCACCTGTAGGCCATAGGTGATAATGAGCTCTCCAAGACCCTGGCTTGTTTTATCACTTGGTATGTCTTTTCATTCCAGTGCTGATTCATGAGAACCCTCTTTGCAATTAGCTCTCATAGGCATTTTAAGAAAAGACATTTCTAGTTTTTTTCCAAGTGTGAGAGTCCTTCTCACCTCTCTGTCTAAGCAGACCTAGAATGATATAAGCAGAGGAGAGGAGCAGGGAGGAACACAAGGGCATGAGAGAAATATTATTGGATTTATGTATTTATATTTGTACAATATGTGATATATGATATCTAATATATGATATATAAATATTTGTTTAGTAGTAACAAGAGCATGTGAAAGGACATTTAATCTGCATTATGCCAGACACAGAGATGAGAACTATCTGCTGGAAGTGGTGTGAGAATGGTCACATACAAACACAGTGGATAAAAGTATAAAAGATGAAAACAGCTTTGATGCATTCCAGGTATTCATATTATTTAAAGTATTAGATATCTGCAGAACCAGGCTGAATGTCTAATCATTACATCTAGGTTAAAAAATTTAGATCATTAATTGTTTTCTGTATTAAAAGCAAAAAAAAAAAAGAAGTCGTCATTTTTTTTGCTACTTACTTCATCTAATAACAGAGAATTATAATATGGAAATGTGATTTTTCTACAATATATGCTATCAGTACAGAACAACTTTAGTTTAATTTTTTTTTAATCTATGTAAAAAATCACATAAGCCTTTTAAGGGTGTGATTATTTTCTAAAAGCTTGTATTGCAGGAAAGGCAAATGCATCCTTTCTTTCAAACATATATGCACCCACATATAGTTGTTCTTACAAGAACTTATCTGGTGCTTTCCTCGTATGACAACTGCCAAAGTAAACAGCAATATTAATCCTCAGAAGCTATTTACAATGTAACTGTTGTAGCATTCCACCATAAAGTATTCTTGGTAGATGTTTTCCTGCCGATGCCTCTTTTTTCATTAAAAAATTTTACACAAAGTCCAAGCAAATAAACAGGAAAACTCATGAGAGTCACCTCATATTTGGTTACTTAAGACTTTATAACAGTGAATGAGTAACACCAGTCTCTTTTCATACAAAACGTGAACACTTATGGTCCAAGCCAGGGCCCTTAATTAAGCAGTTCCTATATTTGGAAGTGGAGGTTGCAGTTCTCGTCTTAATGGGGAACTGCAGGGAACCTTGTCAGTTGGGCACATCTCAATTTAGATGATACGACAGAGTAGTTGTGCACCATGAGAGCTGACTGGGAGAGGTGCAAAAGTTGATGAGGAGACTAAAAGAGGACCAAAACTCAGCAATCTGCCATCTGCATAACCTCATGCTGGTGGCCTGCAAGGAGATGCTCTTCCAGCATTTTATCTTTCTAAGTGACCCTATCAGCAGAGCCAATTTCGAGCTATGCTGCTTAGCATTAACAAAGCGACTCCAAAGCGTTGGCAGGAATCCTGCGCAGCACTTCACTGCACAGCTGCCCGTCTCCAGGTTTCTGCATCTGACAACGAGTAAAGGACCCAGGAAAAAAAAAAGCCTGTAATGCTAATTTACAGAAACGGTAGTGCCAGGGGAATAGAGCCTGGCTAAAATCCCATGGCTCCCAGCCAGCTTGTTTCACCTTCCCTTGCGTCCCAGGATAAACCTGCATTAGTGAGGGACAGTGCCATGAAAATGCCTTCACCTTCAGTGTGTTTATCACAGTTCCTCAGCAGACTGAGCATCTAAGAGAGCCACTGCTCAATTAGTGAACGTTTGCGGAGGTGTCAGTTCAGATAAACATCTATCCAGTGGTACAGCACCCAGATCTTCAAAGATCTTTGCTTGGCCTTCCAGGACTCCGACATGGAAGCAAAATGAAATACTGGATTCAATGCACTGAATAAAGGGATTTTTTCCCGCCCGTCTTCCTCAGTGCAATGAAACTAAACAGTATTTATGTAGCAGAAATCAGAAAAACATATAGCCTAAGTCCCTTGAATTAATAGTCATTGAGTGAAATATGATTAAAATTATGAAATGCATTGACTACTTTTTTCCCAGATAACAGGTATGACTGTGTTGGTCTTTTTATTCCCTTCTTCCAAATGCACTTGCATATGGAGTTCAGTAGCCTTCTTCATGACCACAGGGGCTCCAAAGTTGTAAAAGAAACCTCAGAGCTGTGACTCATTGCACACCTAGTCGGTGTCCATTGGGAATTAAAAATATGGAGCATCATCAGACCTTACCAATGCATGCATTGGCAATGCTGTGTGCGCCAGCCAAGTCAACTCCATCAGTCATATGGAAAAGTGCCTCCATGTCCTCCAGAAGCCTCTGTTGAGCAGCCCCATGCACACACAGGATCCCAACAGACTGCACTGAAATACCCAGCAAAATCTTCAATCTCCTACAGAAATCCTGTTTCAGGACTGAGATCACTACATGTCTTCATATTTTTTCCAGGTGTGGAAAGCACACTTGTTTAAAAATGAGAACACAATACCATCTCTCCAAAACACATAGTTTTTCTAATTCTGTAGGCACCGTAGTTTCTTCATGCTTAAGTTTGCATTAAGATTTGCCCTTAACACACAATTAAATTCACACTATTTTCACCTTAAGACCACTAGTTACATTTGAAACCTGGCATCTGACTGTCCTGTGGATCCTAACATATCTGACATGTTTGCTTACTTGAGAGGAGGCAGGGAATATATGCATTTTAATTTTTGATACTACATTAATAAAAGTAATTTTTATGTAAGCTTGGAAGCCACAGGGTTTTTCTTGATTGTTTGTTTGTTTTGTATTTTGCTGTTTGCAAGATAAAATATTTGCATAGAGATCAGCATAGAATAGATGTGAATACCAACTTAATGGTTTCTTAGATTTTTGTAATTAGGTTTCTAGAAAATGAATCCAAGAAATGTAAGTGAAAGAACAGAAGCAGCAACACAGTAATTGGATGTCGTTGGCCACAGCCCATCTCTCTAATATTTGATAGCTGTTCTGAGTCCAGCCTTAAGCATGCAATCTGCAAATCATCCAAATTAATGAAACACAGAACTGAAACAAGAACCCGGAAATCTGTTATATTATGATGAGGCATCCATCAAAGAATACAACATTTTCCACCCTGTGTCTGTAGCAAGCTGAGACAAGTGATAACCAAAGGATATATGAACATCTTTGCCTGGTTTCTCTGTGCATCTCTGCATCTGTGTGACATCTATTAAGTATATCATACTTTCACAAGACGCTAGAGAGATTATCCTATGGAGATGCTGTATCACAGCTCACATCAGAAGCACAAGGAAAAGGAATGCTGGTTTCACATCTTTAGGGGTTTTTACCAAAGACCATTGTGGGGAAAAAGGTACTCCATTCTCATTACTGTTAATAGAGTAGACTTATGGCTAAGAGAAAATGTGTGTCATTAAGTCCTTTCAGCTTCAAAACTGTTACTGGAGGGAGCTCCTCAGAACTAAGAAAGATTGAAGCATGGATGAGAAAGAACCGTGAAGCATCTAGATGCTGGAAGAGAGCCAGAAAATTCACAAATTTAGGACATCTGGTCTTGTGAGGCAATTCTGGTTGCAATTTTGAAAGGCAGCTGGAATTCTATGATTTTTAATAAAGTTTTAATAAAACATAGACATAAATCAGTTAAACAAAGCATTCACTCAATCAGCTAATTAACTATAATTCTAATTAAGTCAGAGTTTTATTCAGCTATAATGGTGTGAGACTAAAAGCCTTCCAGTTGCATAATATGATAATATGATTGAGAACTTTTTTTTATTAATCTCAAATACCTAGGTACTGTTGTGTGCTTTCTAGTCTTCTAAAGTGTTACACAAGCAGTGTCCAGAGTTATCTTACTAACAACTCCTTGGTGTTTATGAGTGATGGTCAAGCATCTTTTGACGAAAGGTACTCAGTCCATTGCCTGATAGAGCAACCAAAAACCAACTAGGGGCAGAGCGTTGACTCTGAAGAATACCAATCATCTCCAATGCTTGTGAAGGGTCTGCAAAATATTAGAAGGCCTTACTCAAAGCTACTTCAGAGGGAAATAGTGGTAAAATTTCAAAGAAAATGTGTTCACATTCATAACACATTAACGGTCATTACAATAATAATCATTAACACTCATTGCATTAACCATCATTATGGTGGCATCATCTGAACCTCAGATTTTGTCATTCTTTCTCGGTCTGTTGTGTGGTGCAAAAACACTGTCTGTTACTCCTGTGCGTAAAACAAGCCATCAGAACAGCCAAGCAGGATTCACTACGTCATATACCAGAGTTTTGCTGCATAAGAAGTTTTAAGAAGTATCAAACTACAATTTCTGTACCTGCAGAAGCCTTGGAGCCTAGTTTTAAGGCCAAAAATATTATTTTACTTCCTCCTGCACTGAATCAGAAAGCAGTGCTGAAAATTTTACTGAAAATTTTACAGAAGACATTCTGGAACCAAAAAATGCAGCAATTGATATGATAGCAAGAGTATTCAGAAAATCTCACTGGAGTTCAAGAGTGAACTTCTGAAGATAGATATTCATTTTGTTCTCTGCTAATTATGATGAGAAAGTGTGTATTATTTTTAGATTCTGTAATAGAATAATTAAGTAATAATGATCGAAAGCTATTCTGATATATATTGAGCTCATATTGCACCACAGCAGGCCAAGTGTCACCATACTTGGTGTGGCGCCTTAATGAATTTACATGTGTCTGATAATTGGAAATCCAAACTTTTTCTTCTTCCTATGTATGATGAACTCAGACTAAAGTACCTATTTTCAGGTCTAGATTTTCTTTTGTGATGGATTGCAAGGTCTGAAAGCATTTTCTGAGACGGATTCTGACCCGAATTTAGTTATTTTGATCATGTCTGTGGGTAGAACTATTTAATAGCCAGGCCTCTTCATTGACAGCACTTTGGTGTTGCTCTGTTGGTAATTGTATAAACCTTCTCCCTCCTATTTTATTGTCCACAACAATATCTTCATTGGTGTGGACAATATAAATTATGACTTAAAATAAATGACTTGATATAATCCAGATTTCTTTAAGTATATTGCATAAATGTCTTCCAAGCCAATGAGGTTTCCATTTCTGGAACAAGAGCTTTCCAGCTTAGAAGAGATTTGCAAAGATACAGCCAACATTATTTTCAGAACATGTATACTAGAGATTATTTCCTTTGAAGCAAAATAAAAAAGGCTTCTCAGTGATGCTTATGAGCAGCAGTTGTTCCACAAGATGAAATTTCCTAACTTAAGGGAAAACAGTGATTTTCAAGCACTTTTATGTAAGCACCCTGTTCTTTGTACAGTCTATTTTTCATGCTTAGCCCCTCACACACGTATAGCTGCTAGCCATCACATAGAAGACAAGCATCACTGAAAAGCAATCCTCTAAGAATGTGATTTTATTTCTGTCTTTAATTAATGATTAATGATATTAATTTAAAATATTTGAAAACTCTTCTACTTTGGGGATAATAGGTGAGACTAAGTGTTGTATTAATGATTATATAATATGCAACCAAACACCTCAAACAAGACACCAACAAGACCATTCCCTGCAGTATTAAGATATTCTTAATAAGACCTGTTGCCATGAATTTGTTTTAATATCTTTGCACATTTTTCAGTACCTCAAGGCACATCTAATAAGTAGGATTAATGTGTTAAAAAAACTGCACGTATGAAGGATATTATTGCTCTGTTTTCGAAGAGGAGTGATTTTCATCTATCACTTTAAGTAGAGGAGTTGGTGCTATCTAGTATTTTTTGGCGGGGAGAAGAATAAAGAGGAAATATATTTAAGCTAAAATATTTAGACTAAAAGAGGAAAATTTTAGATAATATACACATTAAAACTAAATAGTTTTAAATGATAAAAGCTAATCATAAGGATTGCTGATAAAAACAGTATCCATGAGTTTCTCACATTTACTTTTTTCTATTAGCACTTTAAGAACATACTCTTTTCAACAGATAACTCTTATATATTTAGATAAAGATACTAAGCAAAATAATCTTGTCACAAAGAAAAAAATGGATTTTTTTTCTGAAATTAAAGAGCTTTCCCTTCCAGAAAGTATTGATATATACTGCAGTTTAGTTATGCCTGTTTAAATCCTAACACAACTACATGTATAGTAATAGAATCCCAGAAATTTTGCCTTTCTCTTTTCTGGGAAATCACTCTACCTAGCAAAATGGAAGAGGACTTGCCTCCTTGTCGGCATTCTAGATGTCAAAAGTGGATGAGCCCTTTCTGAGCTCCTCATCTGAACAGATTAAGCATGAGTTAACAGGAGCAAAGAAGGTGATTTCTAGACATTTCCTCTTTCCGAGTTATGGATAATATTCATTTCTTGATAATATTGAATATTCAGCTTTGCAAGCAGCTCAAGAAAATGCAAATTCCTTGGTAATTTGAAAGGGAAAACAATGAAAATGGAAAAAACCCCTGCCATTCCATTACAAATACAGGCTCACAACTGCGTGCAAAAGACAATTCTTTTATGTACAGCCAAAGAAACAGAACACTTATTTTCAGATATCTATTTTCAGCTAAGAATGCACCTTGAAATCATTGGTTTGTTCCCATTCTAAAAGAATAATCAAATTTTGCTATCAAAAAAAATCCTATGCCTTTTAACTTTCATGCAGTTAACATAGGCTTTGAAACCCCCTCCAGTGGGCTTGGAGTACTTGCTTTTGGGGCAAGATTATGTTTTTGGTAGCTACTTTAGTTTCAGAAACCTAAAAGAACCTAATTCCTTAGTACATGGAGCATGGAGGGATTTGTTCCACTGACCTCATCTAACAGGAACTTTACTTCTTCATGGGTAAATAGAAAGTGTAATTTCTATTATTTTTAAGAAAATTATTAAGAAAAGACTTCCCTCACTCTTTCAGTGTGGTTTGCCAAAGCAAGAAACTAAGGAGCTTCATCTAAAAGCACATATGGAACCTGTAAATCTCATATGGAACTCCATACATATAAACCTCTGTATGCACATTTAAAACAATACCAAGTATTTTATCTTTTCAAAATATTTTCAGCTCTTTCATGAAGCGATTCAAAAACCAACATCTGTTGCCTCTTTTCCAGTTGTTTTCCTATAAGCCTAGATTAACTTTCCAGGATCATAAACTGATTTTACGGTAAGACTAAATGTTAACAAGTCAACTGTGTGCCATGCACTGGACTTCATTAGAAGTCACATATGGGTCAGTGGTGTCCACTAACGCAACTTGCACTTTATTTGCTAGTGCAACACCTGCCTGGCACATAGGGAAAATGGTATTTATGAAATCTCGAGTCTTCTTTGTGTCTATAAAGAGCAGGAACTAGCTCTGGAACTAGCTTTTTGCAAATCTGTAGTGGGGTGTCTAAGTAGGCTGATTATGGCTTAACTCCCATAAGAACTTAACAGGACTGAGAAGTACTCGGGAGCTCTTGCAGTACCACTTATCTTTCTTCATTATACATATGGAAAAAAATATTTCATTGCTCTGACAGCTGGTCCTTTAAAAGCCCACCAATTTAAATATTTCCACTTAATTTACATGTTGGCAATTTATGCATAAATAATGGAAATGTGCATTGCAATTTTAAGTGGAGGATAAATGCCTACACAAAGACATGCAAGGAGCTGAATCAGATTTCCGCAGGTTACCTCATCAGAATTTGTGATTTCACCATTCAGGCTTTCTTGCTGAGTACTTATGGCTTGTGCTCCATAGAAGTGGAGAACAAAAAAAACGACTGAACAGGTTTTTTTTTTTTTTTTTTTTCTAGATTGACAAGTTTTAGCTAGATACTGAATGTGACAAGAATGTGACCTGTGTTGATGTTTCTTAATTGCCTTTTTTTTTCCTCACAAATTAAAGCTCTTATTCATGCTCTAGTTTGTGTTTTGACAATTAAGAGAGACAGATGTTTCTAATATGATTGCTAAAGACCAGCACTTTGGTGTACGTAGTGAATACACAATGATAGTAATTAACAAGATTTAAATGCTTAGTAAAATTTAAAATCAGCAGAAAATGTGCTGTTAATTTATGTGTTGGCAAAGTTCGGTTTTAAATTTTAAAAATTGAGTGTTTTACCAAGACTGGAGATAGGCAGTGGCTTCTACGGGAGCAGATCACATCAGTGCGACAACTAAAATTATTTGTGTTGAAAATCTGTACAGCTAATAGTGTCTTTGCACACGATGCTTTATTATGACTAAGAATCTAGCAAAATATATCAAATTTAGTTGAATTTTCTTTCTTTGCCAAGGAGTCCTCTTTCCCCAGCATTCATCAATAACTGGGAAGTGTTGAAGGTGGTGGAGCTGGGGCAAATAGAGACCTACCACTGTTTTCCCAATGTTGTGCTCAACTATGCTCAAGATGAAAGGAAGTAAAAGAAATTGAGTAAATTATTTATCACAAATGTGTTTGCTCAACTCTAGCAATAACCCAGGAGAAGTCTTTAGATAAATTAACTGTCTTTAAATCTACCACTGTTAAATACAAATTACATATTATTTCTATTTTAGAAGACACCTAAAAATAAGTGGAAATGAGTGGAAAAAATAAACGCTGCAAAAGTTTCTTTTCCCCTTACTGAGATTTCTTTAAGAACAAGTCATAACTGTTCTTCAGTTTAAGAGCCTATTCTGAAATACTCTTTGAATTCTCTCTCTCTCTTTTTTTTTTTTTTTTTACTTCAGAAGCATTCATAAACTTTATAAAAGATAAACAGACACTTAGATATTATAGCAAATAGATAATTGGGCACTTTTTATGCCATCCCCTCCCATTGTGCTTCATTTTAGTTTTCAGTTTAATGGATCTAATGCCAGGCAAGAGGAAAAGAAAGAATTGGGATTTTCAACAGAATGAAAAGAGAAGGGTAAAGGAGAAGGAAAGGAATAGGCAAAAAATAGAAATTCTTCATTTTTTCCTCTCACTTTTTTCTTTTTCCTTCTTTTTTTTTTTTTTTTTAAACTCTGCACATTTTACCACAAAAGCTGTCATGTGAAAAATTGCCCTCCAGGCAAAACTGCATGTAGCAATTCTCCAGAGTTTCAAGGCAGAATTTCAGTCCCCCGCTGCTTTGCAAGCCTTTAAATTAAAACTTCCCAGAGAATAGCTGAAGTGCAGTGAAGTCCAGAAATGTTTCTTTTGGGGGCAGAGAGAAAGAAAAGAAGGCCGTGCTGGTGAGGCACAGAAAGGTGGTGATTGGACATAAATTTGCTCTTACACTACAACCTAGGAACACCAGAGTGCCTCATAAACATTTTTATTTCGATTTTTACAGCCATTTTTCTTTTTGATATGTAAAGCATGTGCTGAGGTATAAAAGAAAATACATGTTTTAATATGTGTGTATTTTAATAAAAACAAAACAAAAAAAATATTAACTAAGGGAGTAACTACTCCCTCTTTTCTGCTCCCTAATGTTCAACAGCAAACTTCTCTCTTGGGGCTCCTTCAAATTAAAAAAAAAAAAAAAAACTTTTTTTCTTTAGAATGGATTCGTCAGTTTTCCACATGATTTTTGTAATTCGTTGTTCAAATACTGCATACATTTCCATTCTAAAATTATTATAAAGTTCCTATACTTTGAAGCACGTTTGTTTGAAACTTGACCTACATTTTTTTATCTCCTTTTGCAAAATCCATGTAATGCTTTCTGTTCTTTTCCTGTAAAAGTTCAGTATTTTTATCACATCCAAGCAAAAATAAGGATAAATGGTGTTCTTTTCCTGATTTATAATAAACTGAAGCACAGTAGATGATAGAAGAAAAATGCTTTTAAAAAAAAACAGTTTTCAATTTCCAAAGATATTAAATAGTTACATATGAGTTATATATATATTAGAAGAAGATGGAGAAATTCTGTGGGATGAAAATCTTTGAATTAATATTCTTTTCACTTAAGAGCAAGTAGTTAAAATATAATGGTTAAAAAAATTGACTGTTTAGATATCCAGGTTTTCTCCTCATTTTTTGAAAGTGGCTAAGTTTATAGAGCAGAAAATTGAATGTTCGACAATTTCTTTTTTTAATGCTTCCATTCTCTTTGGGTTCCGGAAAGAATATTGTCTTTATGAGTGAGCTGTATTTACCTGCCTTTTCATAGCCTATGAAATATTTTCTCTGGAAGAATATGGCAATCCCAATCTCTGGGAGAATACAAGAAGTGAAGAAGATAAATGCATTTCATGGGGTCTTCTGCTGAAGTCTCACTTCAGATAGAGAGTATATTTATAAAAATGTATTTATAAAAAGGATATGTAAAAGAATATGTAAAAATAGGTGGAATATCATCAGGTTTATATAGGCTTACCCATGTTAATAATCATCCACCCAAAATGTAAGCTTCCTCTGCTCCTGTTGTTGCTTATCTTGTTTTCTTTGATTTTGTTCTCCAGTTCGAGAAGAATGTCCTGCTGATTTGTAGTTTCTCCTCTCCTTAGCTGGATGCCTCCTACATGCAATTTAAATCAATATTTGGTAATATTAATTTTTCTGTACCTTGACTTGATGTGAGCTTAGGATATGCTTAGATCCATCTTCTAAAAATAGTGTCAATTAACACTATTTGCCATTGCCTCAGAGGTGGAAATACACAGAAGACATGCTCGAAAAAGTTACTTGAATGAAAGATCATATGGAAATAAATGAAAAGCAAGAAGTCTTTTCACAAGGCAAATATTCCCATAGCAAGAATAGCAAAAGCTAACAGCTAAGGCTAGTAGCACATAGCTTTTGATTCCACCCATCTTCATCTTCAAAAGTTGTAAGACCATCTACCATTTCTGTACTGTGCACATCTGAAGCCAAAATTAAGTTTCCTTATTAGGCACCATGTTCCCATAGCAGATTTATGCACCAAAATATCTTGACCTTTTCCTGTAAGGATCTGTTTTGACTCCAACTTAGAAAAAAGTGATGGAAAGTAATAATTCTGAAAGGTCAGAGAAAAGTAGCTTAAATGATCACCAGCCAATTCTTGATCAGGCATGCAGAAATGAAGGTTGTGTGGGTGGAAGAACAGGTGTCTATTTCAGTGCTAATATTCCCCAATGATTTGTGTCATTGACTTTCCCTTATATTGACAAATTCATTTCTATATCGCTGCTATTGAGTAGCTTCTTAGTGATGTTCAAAGATATGTTTGAAAAGGGCACAAATACATTTTTAAAAGCACTTTATAAAAATCTGTCCTCAATATTTGGTTCTCTCCCATTTCTGCAAGTTGCTTTATGGTGCTCATTGTAAAACATGTGACAGTACACATTTCCTTGAAAAAAAAAAACAGGATTATGTTAGTCTTATTTTCATCATTGTAAAAAGATGAAACTATAAAAGATTTTTTCTCCCAGGCTTCTAGATGGAAAAAAAAAAAGAAGAAAAGAAGAAGAAAAAAGGAGGCCATTCATAGCACATTTTGAAGCTGCAAAGCACAAAAAAAATGGTAGTTGTTTGCATATTTGTGTACTTCACAACGTTCACATATCTACCTCTGAATTAGTGCCATCTCCAACATCTGACCCTTACTGGCTGCAGGATTTGGCATTTACACCTGGGTAACCCCCTTGGGTGTTGGTTCACACCTGAAAGGACTCCGAATCCCAAAGCCTTCCAAATCAACATAGCCTACAAGCATTTACCCGAATGCGTATTTTGAAAAGTGATTTCTGAATCCCACAGTTGGTGACTGAGCTACTAAAATCTGGCAGGTGGAAAATCAGATGCAGGAAGTTTCTGACAGCTGCAACAAGGAAAGTTTCAGTGCGAGCAGCCCTGGAGGCTCTTGCAGGGGGTTGTTTTTCATCCGCTCCCCCAAGGAACGAGACCAGGGCAGATCTTCAGACAACCTAGGAGAATCCGTTGTAGGAAAAACTGCAGTAATCAGCTTACCTGTCATTACTGTTTTATAACACCATGCTTGGAGTCATTTTAACATCCTCACTGTATGCAGGTGAAACACTTGTTCTTGGCTTCTTAACCTCTTCCAAGCTTGCTCCTCTGCATCCACTATGAATGCAGCAAAGGGATCTTTAAATCTGTGCTTTGTAGCCTGCAGCTCTGAGGTTTTTTGGTGCGATTTCAGGTGAGTTCATTGCCTGCATCTTCTAGCACTAGCTTCTGCCACCAGGCCTTAGTATTCCACTTACAATTAAAAGGAATTAGGGGAATTTCTTTGGACATTTTTATTTGGAGGGTAAATGGTGCACTGTGCAGATGGAGTGCTACAGGAAAGATAACAAAATCTGCTTTAGAAAAAAATATTGTTGTCAAGGCACTTTTTGTTGCTAAGGTTGAGCCAATCCTTTTTTATGAACTGAGCGTATCTACTGCAGCTGCAAGGTCTACAAGCAGTCACCACCTAGGGGTTACTCTGAACCCAAATTGCATGAACTGGAGCATTACAAATGTAGGTTATTTTGTCTCCGAGTTGGGCAGATCTGGCCTGGTGCACTCAGCACAAATGAAGAAGTCATCTCTGCTCTCACGTTAATCACCATGTGCAAGCTTGCAAGACTCTGGCCCAAGTCCAGGGAAGAAGCAGCTCCCCATTGCAGGCAGCCTCCTTAAGTGGAGGGTATTGCACTTGCTACATGATTAAATGCATTCTTGATATGAGGCTAGCAGTTATTCAATACATGTTTTTCGATTGTCAGGGCTATTGAGGAAGACGTTCTCCCTCCTGCCCAGCGGGCCATGCTGGAAAGCTTCTTACATACCCTGCCAAAGGAGTCACTGCTGCAGAGCATCATCAAATCCAATTAAGCCACTCATCCTCTTAGAGGGCGGGGGAAAGTAGATAAGAGGACACTCTGATTTCATCTGTTTCTTTCTCATTGCAGAAGTGGATGAAAATTAATTTAGCATCCTTTGCTTATTGCTCTCCTATGCAGTTTAATACTGAATGCTAAGAAATCTCAACCACCAGAGATGGTAGCTTCAGTTTTGAGGGTATTCTTTAACACCCGAAGTTCAGCTGGATAAGCTTTGCATTTAAGCTATGCTACCTGAGCAACTTCTTTAAAAAAAATAGTGTAAAAGCCCCATTCCATGGCTGTTTCCTGGCCTAAATCAGCAAATCTGCTTGAAATGTATTATTGGTGTTTATCTTTTTCCTTTTCTTTTCCTTTTCTTTTCCTTTTCTTTTCCTTTTCTTTTCCTTTTCTTTTCCTTTTCTTTTCCTTTTCTTTTCCTTTTCTTTTCCTTTTCTTTTCCTTTTCTTTTCCTTTTCTTTTCAATTCTCTGCAGTTTCTCCTCTCTTCTGTATAATACTAAGGTCCTGCTGCAATTCTGACAGGTGGTATAAGAGCACTCCTGGCAAGGTGAGGCATATAATGTTACATTGCATTTGAATGCAGCAGTTAACTGTACAATACAGTTAGTTTTACTGTCCTGTACTCGTTACAGATGGGGAACAGGACTGTTCAATGTCAGCTCTATATCATGAGGCTGAACTTTTAGATGGGGCTTCTCTTGGAACTAATTTAAAACCAATTAATAAAAAGAAGAGTGAAAATTGCACTATAACAAAAAAAAAGAAAAAAACACCTTTTCAGAAGTCTCTTGATCACAAGCATATTTGAATAAAGCATATTTGAATAAAGGAATGATTATTGGCATGCAAGGCCTTTTAGTAAATCTGTATTTCTTGTATGTCGTTGTTGATAAATATCAGAAATTGGTAGAATACTCAAGATATTTTTTTAAGTGTTTTTCATGTATTTAGCAATTAGTTTTTAACTGATTAAATATTTCTTAGATATCATAACTTTTGTACTTTTGTACCATTGTTGAAAAGATACTGGAATTTATTTCTGGCAATTCTGATTCTTCAAACAGTTCTCCTTGCCCTTCAGACAAAAGGTTTAATATTTATCAGGCTTCCCTTAGAAAAAAAAAGTATGACAACAAAAAATGCAGAGTTAAGCCTTTCTTTTTGAACACAGTCAAAAGCAGGGAGTGACTGTAAACTGTCACAATAAGCAAGTAAGCAAAAAAGGCATTTTTAGAGCTCACAGGTTCTCCTGTTTCCTTTGTTCAGACCTCCAAACAACTTAGTAAAAAAGAAAATGTGATTACAATGTAAGCATCTATTTTTATTTGTTGCATACTTCTTGCATACTTGGCATTTCCCTCACAGCCAACATTTGAATTCCGGAATCCACTATATATGTCTTTCATGTCTAAATTACATGAAAATGTGGTGCGAGGTGTGAATGGGTATGTAATACCTTGGTCTATTTAAATAAAATGTTTCCTCCAAAAAACAGTGGAACTCTTTATAGCCATTATATCCAAAGGCGAGAGCCCTATCCCATAAAGCTGATTCAAAGGTCTGCCATGTAATTCTCTTCTGAAACCTGAAGTTGGTTAAGAAATTTCCTTAGAGTTTTTTAGTATTTACCCCTATTCTTGACTTTACAGCTTCGCTTTGGCCCTGCTTCATCCCTGCAGACTTGTCTGCTGGTAAAAGTTCCCTCCTCTGTTAATCCTGTAATTTCTTATTAGTTTATAAACTCTTCCCTCTCAGTAAAATGAATGATGTTACTTATTTTTCCTCTCCCCCAAGTTCTTTCCAATGGTTTTCTTATTCCACTGTGCTGCCTTGCTTTTGCTGTCATGGATATTTATCTTAGCCTGTATTTATGTATCTTTAGCCAGTAGTGGCAGTTATCCTCTTTCTCTCTTATATTGTATCCTTTCTTGTTGCACATTATATTAGCATCAAAGCTTCTTTTTGGGAGAACCCAGGAAGCTATATATTGAGAGAGAAACAGAAAAAGTTTAAGTAATACGACATTCCACTGGACTGAATCACTAGAAAAAATAAACAGATGACACAGTCTGAACGTCAGAAGACTGCATTAGAATACTTAAGAATTTAAAATGAGCTTATGAAAAAGTACTCTGAGACTTATGGGAGCTTGTAAAATTCCTGAAATAACTGCAAAACTAAGATTCAGATTTTTCGTGAACATTTTAGTTTTGTTTTCCGATCCTATGCACCGCTTTTGTGCTGCTGGTTTTAAATTCTGACACCTAAGTAATCATTTCCTAACTATTACAGCAAGGTTTTGTTTTGGGTTTTTTTTTGTTTGGTTGTGTGCTTGATCTAGAGACTTTTAATTGGTTTAGAGCTTCTTTTGTATGGTTTTTGATATCTAAATCCCAGCTGGGGATGCTTATGATCCATCATGAGCAGCTCTACATGGGTTAACTATTCTGCTATTGTTGAACACACAACCTATTGCAAATTATCAATTAACCTGGAATTAAGGACATGGATTTATTACAACATTTTGATTCACTGTGCATCTCTTCCTGCCCTGCTGGGGATTTGGCTTCCTAGGCTCAGGACCAACCAGAACGCTGATGCTCAGCATGGAAAAACAATGGGGCTGTTCCAGGAAAATCCTGGAGGAACCCCCAGGGGAGCTGCCACTCCATTCTTCTGGGAGCTGCATTCCATCTGAGACACTCAGTGAGGCTATTAAGAGCAAAAAGGCAGGATGTAGGAAAAAATAGTGATTTTTTTTGCATATATTTCATTGCAGAAAAGTGGAAGGAGGAAGAACCTGTGCAGTAGGGACCACTATCTCCTTAGCCATTTGCACCTTTGCACTTCTACTGAAAAAATATAGTGTAAAAACATGTAATTCACAGCCTTGCAAATATTTGTTATATATATGTGTACATGTGTGTCATAGACAAGAGAGAGAGAACAAAAAAGCGCTAGTCTGGTAAACATTTCCATATATTTCATGCCTTGTGCTCCTGATTTTATTGTTTTTATGCACAGATCTGCAGTGCCTGTTTCCCTGCAGTATGCTTTTCATGTATCCACTAAGACAAATAAGGATTTCTTAAAACACCAGAAGATTCTTAGAATTTTTTTTTTTTTTGGTTGGTGTGGAATAGGCATATAGTAAGTTTAGAAATAAGACTGTGTTGCAGCCTTATTGGTTCATAGCAAAAAGTCTTATGAAGGCTATGAAGCCTTATTGCTTTATAGATTCATATCCAGTGAGCTTAATATCCAGCGATATATCCTACATATGCATGAGTTGAAGAAAAAATGATTAATTCAAATATGCCTTGATTCTGAGAAACTAGAAAAGATTTGTTGTCCATTTCTTTAGGGCTTTGAGTTATGTGTGGTTATTTGAGCAAAGCTTTAATTTTCTTGTACTTTTTGAAATGGTTGCTGATAGTGGTTGCTTTGTACTTCACAAAGAATAACACAGTCTCAGCTATGAGAAACTTGCAATAAAAAAAGATCAGGAAAAACAGAACATACTGGGAAGGATAAGAAATGGATGAGCTGGACTTCTATAAAATCTATTACTTTTATTGTCAAGTCACTACTTAAGTAATGTAGAAGAGCCTGTAGAAGGAACACCAATGAAGAAAGAATTGGCAGTGAGGCTCCAAGAGGACCTCTTGTAGAGCAGAAGATATTTTGGAGAATGTTACAGAAGAAATGGAGGAATAAAATAAACAAACAGATAATAGTGAAAAGCTGAGACTGCAGGACACAACTGACAAACATAACAAACAAAACAAACAGAACATTTAATCAAAATATCTAACAGTTTAGTAGAACTGTGTGTCACAATCTGATTATTGCTGATTTGAATATAATGCATGGTACTTCTCTGCTATATTCCTTCCTTCCTTCCTTCCTTCCTTCCTTCCTTCCTTCCTTCCTTCCTTCCTTCCTTCCTTCCTTCCTTCCTTCCTTCCTTCCTTCCTTTTT
>NW_010588246.1:183721-227053 GCF_000705375.1 Tinamus guttatus | reverse complement strand
TTCTACCTTCCTTCCTTCCTTCCTTCCTTCCTTCCTTCCTTCTCCTTCCTCCTCCTTCCTTTCTTTTTCTTTCTTTCTTAATTGACCTTGAATCTTCCTGTCTGAGAACAAATTCTGAATATTTTGCACCTGGAACAGTGGGCATAGCATGAGCAGATGGCAAACTCCGCCATGGAGCTGGAGCCCTCCTTCCCAAAATGTGACTCCCGTTCATCAAAAAACAGATAAAATCTCAAGTGTGATGAGATTCAGCATTTCCAAACATGTGGTGGAGCTGGATGCTGATGCAATTGTTTTAATGTATTAGATATCCAAAATAGAGTTTTCCTAGACTGCTTAACCTACCATGCAAGGCCTGGCAGATAAATGTGAAGTAATCGTGGTAATGGAATGAAGGGCCAACACAAACCTTTTCTGATCTGGATGAATGGTGCATGTTGTGCATCACGAGACAGCAAACAGGTAAATTTATTTTAAGGATTCATAAGAATCTTTGTGTGTCACATTTTATTTTTAACAGAAAACCTTCTAAAAAAGTAAGGTTGTTACCCTAACTAAATGTGGCAGCTTTTGCAATCATTTCCTTAGCACCTTTGGGAGCTGCGTGCATATATATATATATATCAGTTTACACTTCCTGCATTTTAGCAAATCACAAGATCTGGGGAATCTGACTGAAAGTTTTCGCTTGTTTGTTTCTGTTTGATCCTTCAGGCTGATACAAGCCCGAAGTTTCCTGCAGTCCAGGAAACATTCAGAGGAGCATTGCTTTCTCTGGAGATGACTAAGATTTCTTGCAAACAGAGAATTGTGTTAGACAGTAATAATTCAATGCAGATAAAAAGACAGTGGCTGTTACTACAATGCATTGAACTTCCTGAGGTTTTTTTTTCAACCTATTTACAGAGAAATTCGAGGCCTGGGAGGACTCTTTAGGGCGACATTAAGACTTGCAACTCTTTGAGAACTATCACACGCTATTCATGATGCACAATATGAGCAGAACTATGAGGATTTTTTCAGAGTGGTATTAGCCTCAAAAAATACAGTGCCTACTGTTTATTCACAATTAACTCTCAGAATAATTGGGGAAGCTTTCTCCACAGTTACTCTTATATATATCAGTGTGTTAGAGAAAGAGGTCCTAAGCTGGGCTTACATCCTCCGTGAAAGATGGTGGTATAAGGCATCCTTATATATCCTTATACATTTGTTCTTCCTTCTATAGTCATTCCTGAGAACCGAATGCTCTCTGCCATGAGTTTTGTCCCTCGTCCAGTAATATATTTCCTTTGGATGAGCCCAAAGTCCCACTGTCGGAAGCTATCTGAGAGTACAGGGAGATCTATAGACTCTATACAGTCTCCTTATGGAGCCATGGTGGCAAACTCGGCCCCACAGAAGAGAGGTTTGTTAGTCATTCATGCCATTTCCACGTTATGGAAATGTTAGAACGCTTAGGCAGACTATATAAAAGCAATTCTTCATGGAGTGCCAAAATGGCAGCTTCCCAGTCAAAACAGTTTGTTTCTTAAAAATAAGAAAGGTAAAATCCGTAAAATAAAATCAGGTAAGCCACAATGATCCTATCATACATAAATAAGCCTTAACAATATGTGCTACCTAGTCGGTGCCAGCTGGTTGTTTATTCATTAATCTTCCCTCAAAAAACTACATTGCCTCAAGATACAGAAGACAGATGTCTATAAGATGCACAAGCAATTTATACAATCAGCTCCAGAGGTTCCTCCAGTTGATAATGGGATGTCACAAGCCAAGTTTGAAAGACTGAAGAATAAAGGAAAGGAAAACAGTTTCAAGCATCTTATCAGTCATAACTGAATCTGGCAGCGCTGCTTAATTTTATGCAAGTTGTTGTGTTGTGCTTTTATTTAGCATAGACTGCTGCTCAGTGAAACATTATCACTGTGAACTGAGAGTCACCAGCACCCAAAAATGCGTGTTCTGACATTGAGGTCTTCAGCACCCATTAGAAAAAGGCACTCAGACTCCAACTAATAGCTGAATACAGTGAAGCTGATTGACATGTTTATGAAATGCAATTTGGCAAGAGTTACATGTTGTCTGACAGACTCTCTAATATTCATCATGCAAAACTGGTAGCAATTTTTTTTAATGGCTCAGCTCTGTTTAGGTGCTTGCATTTATGATAAATAACAGTAAATGACAACTCTCTCTGGGACTCTTACTGCCAGGTAAATAAATATTTGAGAGTGCCAAAAAATCTGATTACCTTTTCTATTGCCTAAATGAGACTGAGATTCTTTTGAAAATCTAGCTCCAGTCATAGCTGCTTATTTTGAAGGTCTGTCTCTCTTTTTGTGCATGGGCCCTCCTAAAGTGTTCAGGATGCTTTTCTGTCTCCTAATCTGCAGAATAATGAGGGCATGATGTTTCTCTGTCACTGGTTTTCATAATCCTTATTTTACATGAAGTTTGGGTTCTTCCCAAAGGTCTTCAGCTGACATGAGAGTATGGTGACCTAGGTCCAGAGCTGAGTGCAGTGCAAATAGCAGTAGTGAGCAGTGGCCAAAAGGACAGTGCTAACAAGAAATGACCATGAGCCTTGGTGTGAGTCATGGACCAACTCCTGAGATGAGAGCAATAATGTAGCTTTCAGACAAGTGTAGCAGGATGTCACCATAGGCTGGTTCTGGGATGAGCCTGGGGCAACACCTGACCGTGAAGGCCTTCAGAGGAGCGTTATTGCAGACTGACCACTGCTGTGTGGAAGCTGGTGGCCACGGTGGCACCACAATGTGTGCGGCCTATCTACTCACCGTGGTCTATGGAGTCTGTGAGGAGTGTCACCTTCCCCCAGCACAACCATGCCAGCTCACAGCAACAGAAACTGGATCAGGTCCGAGTCAGAGGTGTGGGTGTACAAATGAGCGTGCAAGCACGAGGGAAACACACCGGCTCCACCAAATACGCGGAATTTAGCAGTGTCATGTCCCTGATGTCACGTTCCCCTGATGACATCTGCCAGCATCGAATGAAAAAGTGTTTTGGCACTTCAGAGATTATACACAGTTGTTGTTAGCCGACAGAATTAATATTAAATATCAAGCTATATGATCTGTGGAAGCTGCTGAAGTAAGGTGCTGGGAATTATGATATGGTGGATTAAACTTCTGAGAATAAACGTTGGTTGGTGTAAACCAGCTCCTGTGTGTCCTCCGAGCTTTGGGCTTTGAAAGGTAAAGCTGTGCTTGCAGTGAGACGCAGAAATGAAGAGGCGTTACATTGCATTCTTTTAGGCTACAAATTATAATGATATAATTTCACTAGTAATTGAGTTTTCCATCACACTAATTAAAACCTGAAGTATAGATTAAATGAAGGGAATCAGATTCTTTAGGGACCTGCAAGTTTATTATGTGTAACATTTCTAATCCAGTACATGGAGGTAGAGTCAATCAAAGTTTCTGAGCAATGAGTTTTTGTTCTTGTGCCCTGTCCATGTAGGACTTTATAAGTGAGGAAAAATCAGCACTGTTTTCCCTAGGAAGCTTAGGAAAAACTGGGACTCCTACAGAAATCAACATAATACAGTTACCCTTTTGGAGCACTCATCTCCGATTTCATTTACTATTTCTGTTTACCTTTCTTGGCCATATTTTAAAAGCTGATTTGCTCTGGCTAGCAATTAGAGTAATTCTGAATGCTCTATAAATGAGTGTGATAGGATACTTAAGAAGTATTTCACATATTTTATCGAAGGAAAATAAGAATTGATTATATAAGGATACCTTCCTATACTGTACCCAGGGGATAAACCTGTGTGCACCTATAAGGTTTACACCATTTTGTAAAAATACAACACCAAAAATATGAGATGACGTGCAGAATGCATCAGGAATAAAGCCAAAACATACATGATATATTTCTAGCTTGCTCTCTGCGTATTTCTTCAGTCGCTATGAAAATGACTTTTGGAACTATCCTGATTATTATCCATGGGTGCCTGCTGCAAAGACCCGATAAGTGGCAGAGGTGACCTAATAGCCTGCTAATGAGCTCTTTCCCCAGCGGAACTTGGAGTCTGCTTCAGGAGGGTCACCAGCAGCCAAGTGCACAGTTATTAGGGCTGGTAATTAATCCAGGCAAAGGCACCTATCGGTGACATTTTGAACTCGGAGATTGCCAGCCAGCCTTGGATAAATTGCACTTTGCACCTCCTTTCCACTGCGAGTTTAATAAAGTACATTATTGTAGGGTAATAAGATATTTAATTTAGGGCACAATAAGTCAGTTGACATTACGGTGTTTTCAGTAACTTTGGAAAATATTTCTAGGTTTGATTTAGTAATCAAGTACTTATTTTAGTAAATTTTAGTAAAAAAGAAGAAGAGGAACTTTATTTTCAGACTTTCCTGGTTGTGAAAGGCCTTTAGCAATAGATCCTAATTAATTACCTGAAAATGGGGCTGTATATGTATGTTTTTCACAGTTCCCAGCCTACAGTGTCTCACAGAAAAAGCCGTTGTAGCATGCTGGGTCCTCAATTAATATTATTAGATATTTGATCCAGCAGTTCCTCATGTAGTGAATTCCGCAAGTGGTTCACAGCAGGGTTTCCTCCCCACCACTTTTCTCCAAGTTCTCTAAATCCTGTCAGATTGATGCAAGCACTGAGGAATTGGGTTGGTAGGTTTATAGAATTAAGGACACTTGGGTAACATTTTATTAATTTTAAGAAGTGCTAGAGGAAGAGCATTAGGGATTTTCAGGGCTTACTCCATTAACAGTTACGGTCGTATAGTCCATTAATTTCCTTGGAGGTGTTGTGAAGATTAATTAGTTAATGCTTCTACAGAGCTTTGAAGATACAGAGTTGCTATTTAAGTTCTGAAGTCTTTCCACTGTAATAAAAAGAATATTTTTAATGAATTCGTATATGCACAAACTAAAAAGTACAAAAATTACATCTAAAACCTTGATCTTAGGACTCTTTCTGGCAGAATTGGGCAGCACAAGTCCTGCCGAAACCCCTGGAGGACCTGGAGCACAGATGTGCCCCCTCACAATGAATTTTGTAGTATCAGTCCAGGTGTTTAGAGTCAGATCAAGCCTCTCTGGCTTTCAGACAAGGAAGAATCTCTTGAGTCCAGCTCATGAAGGCAAATCAGTACAGCGAAGCTCTCCCTTGTTGACAAAAGTTCTGGCAAAAATAACAACTTAATGATTTCATATATTACTAAAATAACAACATGAAATCATTTTTTATTCTTAGGGTAGCACAAACTCAGAGATTTTATGCATTAAAATCACTTGCTTTCACCAAGGTTGAATTTGTAGATGGGCTTGTAATATGCATTTTGCATTGTGATTGCTTTCCTTTCGCTTTCTCACCTTTATATTTATTTCCCAGTCTGTATAGAGCAACATCTCTTCTGTTTAAAACTGTACTGGAATTCTGTAGTAATGATATCTTATTTCAGTGTATTAATATCACCTTGGGTTTTCTTACAGATTCATGAAGCATCATCAATATCCTTTTCTGTGTTATGAGCTTTTCCCCTTAAACCTTCAATTATTTAACATCAATTTTTAAAAATCTGAATCCTCTTTTAGTATGCAAGTTAGAAGTAACTTTAGAAAATGAGGAACTGAAAAGCAAATTGCACCGCATTATGTCAGTGTTACAGGAGAGTGAATCTTAATATTTCTTTCTTGGGTATTGTTAAATATTTTCAAGAAATGCAAGAGGCTGTTGGATTGGCACTGTGATACGTGCCTGGCTCGTGCCCCCAACTGACAGTCCTTTATTTGCAAACCATCTTTTCTTTTACTCAGCCTTCAGAACAGCTAGAGGATTGGTTTTATTTAAGTGACTTCTTATCCAAACATCTCCTGTGCATTATACTGTCAGCTTGACGGTTTTGAATCACCAGTTCCAAAACTAAATATGATTGAAAGAAAGCAATTTCAAAGACATATTGTTTTCTAAGAGTGTCCTCAAGCCGAGGCACAGTTCTAAGACATGTTTAATAAAATACTGTTTGAAGAGATATGCCATTATCTTATGGCACAGCCTGAAGCAATGAGTGGCATTGTTAGTACATCACTAAAAAAAAAAAAAAAAACACACACTTAATTGAGGTGCTTGTTTGTAAAATTTGGAAATGGCACAAGTAACACATTGACCAAATAATGTATCTGACACTATTTTGATAACTTGTACAGTATACAACAGGAAGAAATGCTGTTTACTTCAGATAGTTCATTAATCAATACACAAAATAGAAAGTAAACTAGTACTATGTAGGCATATATATATATAAAAATAATGCATACCACATTTTCAAAGTAATTTTTGTATTTGTAAAATCTTCAAAATCACATTTTCACTGTTCTTTGTTCTGAGGACAAGGCTAGTAATGAACAGTGATCAGATCATTTCAAACATACCATGGAATTGGATCAGTGATAAACCTAACTGTAGAGGAGTAAAGAAGTTGAAAGCATTTTTGAAACGTCAGGTGATCCACCACAAATCATATTTTATAATTAGAGTCTTATAACCTAATGCATCTAATAGGGGTAGGCCCCTGGCTGGCCCTTTGGGTCTGACCTGCTGTATTTTGTCCCTCTGCATGGAACTGTACTTAAATTGGATGGAAACACCATTTAGGAGAGGCATTCTAGACTGAGGTCAAAAATTCTTAACGGGTAACTATTAAATGGAGCAATTTTATTGTTTCTTCAAAGACAGAAGTTTTTGGAGAGTTCAAATCATGCTATTCTTCCACCAGAACAAATCTCAAAGTAGCAAGTAATCTAATCTTTCTAGTTATTTAGCAAAATAACTAGAACTCAAAACCCGCTTGGATGCAGTCCTGTGCCACGTGCTCTAGGTGTCCCTGCGTATGCAGGGGAGTTGGACTAGATGATCTCTAGAGGTCCCTTCCAACCCTAAGCATTCTATGATTCTATGATTCTATGAAAATAAAGCTATATTATGCATGTTTTATGCATACGTAAGTAGGCAGTTATTTTTATAATTACTGGGCTTACTTATATTCATGCAACTTCTCAATTATTTTATTTTTCGTAATTTTCTTATCCAGCTTTCAAACCAAAGCGGATATATTCAACAACAATCCATAGCTCATCAGGTATTGCTGATTTAGCACTTTTCTGCTTGTCATGCTCTAATCTTCTAGCTTGTTAAATTGAAGCATAAACACATAAAAGCAAAAGACAAAGAATAGCAGAAAAAAAGCAACAGTTGTTATGTCCGTATTGCTAAATTCTCTGAATAAAATTTACATCAGTAACTCACAATCAGCACAAGCTTCTTTTAAGAGAAACACGAAGTGAAACAGCTGCCTTCTTAAATGCAAACTTAATGGTGGAGGTGAAATAGGTCATCTCGCAGAAAGCTTTGCCTTTTTCAAAGGTTTGGAGTTGATTTTCAGAAGAAAAGGCATGCACTGATTGAGAAACATTCCCATGAGAAATATGCTGACCCTTTCACAAGTACAACAAAACATGGGAATGATCCTGATGCAATTTAAACTGCATTAAAAAAATCTTCTAATTCCAAAGGATGACTGGACTTTTAGGGTCTCTGTTGGATGACTGGAATTAGTCATCAGGGCTTTGGTTTATTAGAAAGATTTACCAAGCTTCTATCATAAATTCCTCTTGAAATACAAGTTATCTGTGCTTGCTTGTCAACAGCAATGCATTAGCAATACGCTGCACAGGTTAAGCTAGTGAAAGAAAAGAGGAGCAGATTTCTATAACATTTAAGGTGTTGTAGGATTTGGGGTTATTAGGGAGCTTTGATGTTCAAATATGAAAAGTTTTATTTTGTTTGCAGGTCCATATTAGGGTTTGCTTTTTTATGCCCACTGCTCTCACTAAAATAATTACATAAAACGAAATGAGAATATTTAGTCACAATGTAGACTTATTCTTAATAGGAATAACACAGGAATTTTGTAATAGGAAGAGTGCTGTTGGATTATGCAAAAATAAAAAGCTCATTTAGGATTCTTTGAGTAGGAATTTGAAAGTGAGTAAAAGATGTCCTTGAGAAATCCATTAACCTCAATCAGGCTGCATCTTCATCACCCCTAAATGCTAAATGCAATGCAAAGTTGCTTCCTAACCCATGCTGAGGAAGAGCCAGAAATGATGTGCTGCAAACAAATAATTGCTGGCGAATATCAAACTGATTCTCATGGGTCTTTAAGTTCAAGTCTTCCACTCAAAATAAAAAGCAAAATCTGTGTGCATTGCATGAAATACAAAAATCAAGGGAAAAATATGGAAAGCAAGCTTTCCCTTTTCCTTTGTCCTTTCCTTTTTCCTAAGGTAAGGCTACTGAGCACAATAGTACTTATGCTTGAATTAAAGCTAATTTCCTATAAAAACAAAGATTTTCTGTAATCCAGAATATAGTGAAGTTTCTGCAGACTGACAGTTGCAGAGGCAATTTTACAGTGAAGTCTTCTCTGTGTTACTAATTCACGATACAATTACATTATAAAAGCAAATTAAATTACTGTTTCATTACTATTATTGTTTTATGAATTGATTTTTGCCCTTGCAGTTTCCGTTAATTATACAAATACCATTTATCTTCCAGCAAGTCTGCTTCTGCATCAGGTGAGTACCTCCATTCCTGGCTCTCGTTGTTATATTACAATGCCATTATTCTGCTTTTCAAAAAAAAAAAAAAGTTGTTTCATCTGAACTGGCAGATTCTTAGAAGTCTTCTGATTTCATATTTAGCTATTGTTATTATTACTGTTGTGAGTCTTTCAAGTGAAAATAGTTGTCACACCTTTCATTTTTGATATTTTAATGAAAGTATAAATGCATTCATTCAAAATGCATGTTTTTACCCATACATATATACGTATGTGTGTTTATATATGTGTATACTATGGATTTGCAGCTCCAAAACAGTTGTAGAGTTTTTCCTTTATTGATGAGGACCCTTTTTTTGATAACTGACTACTGTTTATGAGATTTTCAATGTTGACATGTATCTTACTATAAACTCAACTACTAGACTTTTTAATCAGATTAAGCATAGAAATATAATAATCAACCAGGTAACATTTGCCATCTTAGCAATAATTTTCAATACTGGCGATATTGATTCTCAAAATATTGAATCTTCAGCTTACGTGCCAGAGAGAATGGGAATGACAAGGCAATTGCTGTCATCCTGGGTGACAGCTCTGGTCCCTTTTCCTGGCAATTCCTTGCATTTCTGGAGTTAAAGGGTGATTAATGAGTTGGAACATGGCATTTTAAATTTAAAAGGGAATAAAGAACAAGCTCTTTTTAGGATCACAACCCATTTCTTATCCTTTGTCAAATGCTCTACCAAAAGAGTTAAAATAAAAATAAAAAATGCTGATTATCAAAACTGCAGATGGATAAATGGTTAATCTTTTCCATTTGATGGGAAACTGTAAGGAAAAATTGCTAGTTTCATGCAGATTGATTGGAAAAAAAAGTTGACTGTCATGGGACTTTAAGCAGTGATGAGATTTGACACATCCATGAAATTAGTTAGAACCGTAGCAAAGAGCCAGTGCCACTTATAATGAATTTTATTTAGAAAGCAAATAATACATTTGCTTATTTCTATAAAGAGCTAATAAGGTAAAGAGAAAGAACTGCAGTAACAAACCTTCAGGCATATTACTGCTTCATTGTGCAGCTTACCTACAAGAATAAATAAAAGGCAAGAGTTGAGAAAAGTCAACAAATTTGTTCATCTTTTACTTGCTCTGAATGTAAAGTGATGAGGAATTAAATGAATTACACAGGCAGAAGACGACTTGCTGAGATAATTATGCTCGTGATGATATAACAACGCTTTCAGTTACAAAATCTCATTTTTGTTTCTTATGGGCTTAGTCAAAAAATTATTCTGGGATAAAACCTGTCAGATGAACACCACACTTTAGAGGATTTATTTTACATTAATCTAGAATACTTTTTCCATCATCCCTCAGTAGTATGGTAAGCTGTAGTAAGCTTCTGCTACTTCCATGGTACCAAACTGCCACTGGACATTTGATCAGAAAATAAGCAATACTTTATACTTTCCTATTCACCTTAATAAGTCAGAGAAGACCGAAAGAGGAAAAGGAGTCTGTATGATTCAGAGATTACATTTTAGACCAAGCTGCTGGGGTACTGTCTTTTTTGAACCACACTGTTGATCCACCAGAGTTGAACCACATCACTGGGATTTAACTCTGTATTTCCAGTAAATCAAGTGATAGGATCATGTTCCTCTAGTGGCACGTCTCACGCGTAGACTAATATTACACTAAGATAGTAAATGAGGGTTTTTTTGCACTTTTTTTAGTTTTTTTCTTTCTGGCTACAAAATAAAATCTAGCATAAATAGTATCTTAATGACCAAAGTAGTTAACTGGATTGGGTGATGACATCTCAGGGATTGCTAAGCATCCTGCAAATCATTTAGACAAGTCATTTCTTGGTTTAAAATCTGCATGGAGTGTCAAGGATCATAAAAGCACTAGTCATACAAGAAGGGTAATTGACTTCCTGCTCCTTCGTACGTGATGTCCTGAGATTTATTACATAGATGACTCCTTATGCGTCGTCTAGAAATGCTTTTGTGCTCACTACGAGACTGGTACCTAGAATGGATAATCTGTAGATGACGTGGTGACTGCATGGTGCCAAGTTATTAGGCAAAAGGAACTCTACGTATTCTAAATCACTTGCTCTTGTTATTTATTCAGTGGAGTTTTATTTATGTTTATAAATAGAAAAGTTTAAGCTATTACAGTTTTTTTCTGCACATTTGATCCACAGAGAAGTAGAACTTACTGATGCCACAGAGTAAAAGGAACACAGAATATCGCATTTCTTACAGCTGGATTGTTGTTTATTAATAAAGGCACAGTTTGTGTCATCTGTTTTCTGAGTTACTGCTAATGGTTATGTCAATGAACCGCACTGAGCAAAGAGTGATTTATGAAGAAAGAAATTCAACACAGAAGTACATGCATTCTAAGTTTTGATAGCTTTAATACAACTCCCCATTTTTCATAGGCATATAATGATGATCCCAGTCCTTTGTGAGACATTTTTCCATTTGGTAAGGTTTAAGCAGTAACATAATGAAAAGATTATTCATATTAGCAGTGAGATATTCCATATTCTTTATGCCACCCATGGAGGATAATCAATGGTGATGTGATTTTTTTTTAACCCCTGTCTGATAGAAGCATTTGCCATTTACTCGATTGCTGATACTCAGCTTTTGTGACTAGATCATTTTTTCCACAGAACATGAAACAAGTGAACCATAACTCTTCTGACCTTGCTGCCTCTGGGTAATGCACCAATGAGAAAATTTTCAATGGTGATAATGCAAAAGTAAGTTGAGACCTACTGCAGTCTTTGAGCAAGCGAAACAGAAGGTGGCATCTGATTGCTCTTTTTTCAGATTATTTTGCTTTTTTCCTTGCTTGTTTTCAAGCTCCAGTCTGAAAAGAAAGCATGAAAGAGCTTAGGAAGATTACTTGTTTTTCAAAGTAACTAACAGAGCCATATGCGTGTGTTCAATCAAGCAGATGTCTAGCTGATCATGGATCTAGGTCTTCTTTGTGGAAACTAAAAATTTCCCAGGTTTGCTTCTGCCTCATTTCTGCTCTCCATTTTGGTCCGATCCAATGCTTCTGCTGGTTGCACCTGTACCAAAAATAGTCTTCAAACAAAGGCTGAACAAATGTATTATAGCACTAGTTAGTTTGGTGTTTTTATTCTAGGTCCAGAAAGGTTGGCCCACACGTCTGTGCAGTTTGAGTGTGCTAATCGACTTTGCGCCATCACCATCATGTTAAAATCAGGTCTGAGGTTTTTATGTTTTTTCAGGAAGGGAGCATTTCTTCTTCTCCATTTGGGCAGGATCACCTGGGTGAGGTCTTTTGATGATCCAACTTGCAGCAGAAAATGAAGAGTGTCACTATGTTATCTGCTTAAAACTTAAGCTAATTTCCATTATTGCACCCCTACAGAGTAATCCAAAGTTAATGTATCTATCCCCCAACAGTATAGGCAGGCGTAAGGTAATTACTTCTGTGCCTTCTTACTGGCTGGACATTTTGAGAGCTTTTTTTTTTTTTTTCCATATTTTAAAAATTACAGAGGTGCTTTGCATACTCAGTTCATTAATTTCATTTTCTCCTACTTATTTCTTAGTCACAAGAGTCATGGTCATGAACTAGCTAGTGATTGAAATATGTAAATCAAGAGTAGTATTCATTAAAGATGCCAATGACTGCTTGTTTTCATTTACAGGATCCTCTCACACTCTCCCTCCCAGCTGATAATTGAACTTTAATCTTTGTCATTATGCTAAACAGTGACAAAACAACAATACACAGACATCTAGTACTGCAAAGTTCACAAAATATTTAGGTACAAGCAATGTTTTAAGACTACTTAAACACATAATGCAATCAGACAATATAATAGCAATTATCACAAGCAAATCATAAAGAAAAGAAGTCGTAGGAGAAACTTAAGAAACTATAGAAAACTTCTAATTGCATAGATTTGTTAGGGATTATATGGTGCATTATTCAGAAGAAAAATAATCCCACTCAGAAGAGAAGTCAAGATATATACATATACCAGAAACAATATATATATTTTAGTCCTCAGATCATCTTCTACGGAGCTACATGTCATGTCATGATGAATGAATATAACACATTCAATAGGCTTGCATACAATCAGTCACTATTTAAAGGCTTAGCTACTGGCAGTGTGCTGAAGTGATGAGGTCTGTGTATCATGACTCGTCCTAAAAGTTCAATGAAACACTCTGCAGAATGTTTTATGGGTTGTTTTCTCAGATTTCCTGCAAACCTTATAGTAAATGATGCATTTGGAGATGAACATAAAAACGTGATGAAATAGAGCAAGAGTATCTTGAATCTTGGGATTTTTTTTCCTTTTGTTCCTTTAGTCAAACTGAGTATTTTAGGATTAAAAAAAAAAGTTAGATTAAAAAAATATATATTTGCTAAATTCACAGAGTTTTTTTTTTTTTCAGCAAGAGGAATGTTTAGTATTTATGGAGCTAATTCTAATAGCATTGCACTATCCAAACATTATACTAGTAAACCCCAAACTCTCACTCTAAAGATCCTGTCCCATCAAGTGGCAGAAATAGTTATGACTACGTCAGGAAAGAATCTCATTTATCTGTACTTTCACAAGTCTCACACACATTCGACAACACTAGCAAGGGAGAGGAAATACAATTGCAATGTGTCAATATATTCTGTGCAAACCTACGCAGCATTTATAAGGCGAGCACTAAATATGCACGTCCCAGGAGGGCCATCAAGGACTCATCTCCACAAGCATCCAGCTACTGAGTGATGCTGCAGAGATCCACCTTATGCATATATCCATATATTTATTTATGTTTCACTAGCACACCCTCCTCCTGACTGGCCACAGAGGGGCATGGAGCTGTGCCATCCTCACAGCTGCGTGACTGGGTTTGGTCTCCTTACCCAAAAACTACATTCAGAATTACTGACATTATGTTTTACTAATGTGAGATTTACCTACTATATTTGCTTAAGTCTCAGAATCCACAAAATCTAAAAATAATTATGATCCCTACAAGCATGTCTGAGCCCTGGGAATTGCAAATGACTAACGAAATCCTCAGAAACTTAGAAAAACAAAGCTTCAAGTGATACAAATTGCATGCACAGATGTAAAAAACCTAGCTAGTGTGCAAACACGAGAAACTCCTTTTAAGGTTAATTCACAATAGGGACATTTCACACCGACAAATTTGTCTTGTAGCACTAGCATCTCAGAACAGCTTTTCCAAGGAGCACTGTATCTGCCACTCGGTTCTGGTGTTTACGCGTATTGACACCACCATTCTTCCACCTTGTCTCTGTGAGCCAAAGAGAAGCCTTTTGACTCTTAAATTCATGTACAGTTTTCGTTCAACACAAAATAAGCATCAATGTGAACGCTGGTATCACTCAATCACTCCACACATCAGCTCTTCAATGGTAACAAATTCTTTGCTTAGTTGAGGAGCACATTGGTACTTAGACAGCCAATATAAAAAAAAAATCCACTTTCTAATCCTTAGTTTTCCTATTTATTCCAAGCAATTTGATATGAGATCATTTTCAGTCAGTTTTCACAGATATCACCCTTCCTTCCCCTGTTTCCCTGTTGCTAGGCTTGGAATTATATACATATTGGGCTGCCTTTTGTGATTGCTCCAGCTAACATTTCAAAAAGTTTACTATGGCAGGAAGGTCCTCAGCTCATCTTCTACAGAGCTACACGTCATGTAATGATGAATGAATATAAAGACACTGTTTATTATCAGAGAACTCAATAAACTTCCTCAGTGCTCATTAGGTTAAACTATGCGAGCTAAATCATTTTTCCCTCTCACAGAGTATATCTTAAAAATGCTTAACAGTTGATAATTTCCTAATATGACCAGATTCAGGCCACTTGATTAATACCCCGATTATATTTTCTGGCAGTCTTGTTAGGTCTCGGGGAAGTGGCCGTCCCTATGTGAACGGCGCTGCCCATAATTACCAACCATTTGCTGGTAAGGTGAAGAGCAAAGTAAGTGGAGAGAGAGGAGGAATATCCTTTCAAAATCCTAGGTTTTGGGTTTTGGAACTGATATTTTTTTGCCCGAAGTTGGGGATTTATGTATTTGGTCAGAAGGAATCCATCTTTCTGAAAGTTTTAAATGTCTGTTGCCATCTGATCTATGGATCAGTCATCTCCAAACTTTTTAGATTTACTCTTACTGCGTGGCTCTCCCAAAAGCCATACTATTTTATATAGTCTTTTAGGAAGAGGGAGTTTTGCTTTAGTTCTGTAAATCTAAGAAAATAAAGGCTCTTGTAGATGATTTTTCATATTGACTTCTCCCATTTTGTTTGGAAAGAGAATAACTGAAGAGGAAGAATTGCCATCTGCTGAGTAAAGCCATGGACCATCTTGAATGATGATGGTTTTCCTCAGTAAAACATGCACCTCCCAAACGTAATGTGAAATGGGAAACGGTTGCTCTCATGATTATGGAAGTCCATTTAATCTCACATTTGCAATAGTTTTTGCAATAGTTTTTACACCTCAGTGAGTTTGCTATTGCAACATCTCCTGTCTTGATAGGTCATCACACTTGCACTTGACTTGAAATTTTCTTTGATGCAAACAGAATTACTATATGTGTTGACACTAGAAATAGGAAGAGGCATGAGAAACTACAGATTCTGAATTTTATTGAAGTAATTTTTCAATTATAATTTTTTAATTTTATTGAAGTATTTTTTCCCTATATTTTTAAAACCCAGAGTAATCCCAGAGTTTTGTAGAAATTTGTCTTGCCTTCATAATTTGACATTAAGTTTTAATGTGATCTCTAAGGACTAAAAGCAACATAAGGCCATTTATTATATACATGCTAACATAACCTTTCTGAGATTTATTTTGACACGTTCATGAATTACAGTTTTGAGATGACGCTCATGTAAATTTGGATAACGCAAATATAAATATAAAAATGTGTTAAAATATAGCTGGCATAGATGATTAGTGCTCTCAGCTCTAATTGCCTTGCATTCAATTTGTATTTCTCTCAATAATAGCTTACAGTGAGTAAACCATGCATTGAACTACACTTTATAAAAAACATCTAAGGCTCATACCTGTAAAACAGTTTCTGAAAAGATTTTTTGGCATTTTTTTCTTTAGAAAGAAGACCAGTTTTTGCTTGGTTTTTATTATATCATTTATCTTTTCTTTAGCCTAGATCTGGAGGATAGAAAAATTAATATTTCCACCCTAAATTTTAAGATTCAATTTCCATTTGGGAACTGAGTATTTTATTCTGTCCATTTTAGAGACAACATTTCAATCACACTTCCACCAAAAGCTCTGTTCTCTTGATGCCAGTGAAGTTAGGGGTCTTATCCTCCGGTATTTAAAAGCTCAACAAAAAATCAAAGATATTTTCAAGTTTTTATTCAGGCTATCTGAATATCATAAAATAGCAACACACTGCAGAGGGTCGATATTTTGCAGACCAAATTTAGGGGCATAACATGAAAACGCCAGGCTGAGCTTCACTGTTCTAAGGAGCTGATGGTGTTTGTCTCCATTTTTCACGCTCGTGACTGGCTGTGCACTGGAGCACTTGAAACGCGCTCGGGAGAAGCACGGGGAAGAGTGGTGATTTTATCCTGCCAGGGCCAAGGCGCTCCTGACCGAGCTCTTCTGGAAAACTGCTCCTGGAAACGCTGCTGCTCTGCTTGGACGCTTCCTGCAGCACGGACAGCTCGGCGTGACCGCGCGGTCAGGCGCAGGACAGATGGCCCTGCAATGTGGTCCCTGCTTGGGCTCCCCTGCTCAGCCTACTTGCCATGTTCACTAGGGAAAATTGACAAAATTGTGCAGGAATGCATCTTTAATATACCTTTTTAAGAGTGTTTAGCGGATACATAATCCACGAGTCCGTGTCAAGGATCTTTTAAGTGTTTAGCTGTCCACGGCTTGTTATAAATAGAATAAAAACATATTTTGTTAAGCAATGCTTTTTGTTTTCTATGCGTGCACTTTTATTTTTCTATGCTAACATGAGGAGTACACAATGGATATTTATACTATTTATGAAAGGAATTGAAAAATGTATGGGAAGACATACATATTATACAGGCCTTCCAGAAAACTAGTGTTAGTGCTCTTGTGCTTGATCATAACATCATTGTAGAAGTGATATATTGACTTAAAACCAGAAATACTTATTTATGATTGGATAATTCTGTTTTCAAAATACAAAATGTTCTATTTACCTACTTTGCACTTTATTCCACGTTTTTGAGGATGTGAGAGGTATATGGACAATCTGTTAGCACCGATTATTTGACAACATAATCCATATTGAATTACTATTGCAAACAAAGAAACAAAACCCCTTGATCCCATCTATATCACTATTTTGAATTTGAAAAGGACTTGCCTTGGAGGGACTTCATACCCAGGATCAGAGTGATCATATGAGTAGGACAAATAACAATTCTCTTAGACAGCACATTAAGAGAGACAGGAGGAATGTGCTGGTATTTCTGAAGAACCTTAGATGTCTGAGAAGAGTAATAACTTAGCATGATCAAAAGAACTCCATGAATAGGAAAGTGAGACCTTTCCAGACAAACAGTTGTCACGAATAAAGGATTGAACAATATTATTTATTTTAAGGTTGGTTTAGATTACTGAACACAATATTTTGAACGGCAGACGCACTCGGCAGTAATACAGTTTTCCTATAAGTTAAGCATAATTGCAAATTATAAGGGTAGCAACTGTGAAGCATACTTAGTAATTACATTGTAGACAATCAAAACTTTTCAATATTTCTTTAAAAAGTTGAATATTGTAGAATATCTGCACTGATTTGTCTGTTCTTATTGTTCAACATCAGGAAGGAATTCGGTTAAATAAAGGTACCGCCATTATAACATCGAAGGGTATTTTAAGATGTATGTAGACATTATAATAAATAGAAAAGCATGATACTGGAATGAATACACTTTGGTAGCATTTCTTAATTGACTTTAAAAAGAAAAATAAAAAGACAGCTTCATAAAACAATGAATAGGATTGTGAAATGCAGACCTTTAAGCAAAGGTGTACATACCATGTCACAAGCCTTCAGATTTTTCAGTTAGATAATGTAGTCATGTACTGCAGGTAATGCTGAAAAGATTAAAGAAGGGGCATAATGATACTAAAAGAGTTGCAGCAAAAATAATTGAATTTATTCGGAACGCATACAGTATTCCACACTGCAAGTAGTAAAAAAATTACTGAAATAAATCTACTGAAAACGTCCTACAATCAGTATTGCATTTTTCTGAAAAATGAATTTTAAAATAGTGCCTGATTACTTCAATTCTTCAGCTTCTCTTCTGAAATTGAAGTATGAGGTATAGAAAATTTTGTAGGTGACCAAATGAGTGGAAAGAGATTGGCACAACACAGGGGTTCCCCAAACCGTTTAGTTATATCCCACCACATAAACAACTGTAATTTGTCAGGAAATCACCACTTTTATATTTGATAAGTACACTGTAAATTCCACGTCTCAGAGAAAAATCACATTAATTTTCAAAGGAATAAATCAAGCTTGCAAATACATTTTCTTCTTGTGTTGTAGCTGTTATGACACAGATACACAAGCACATGTCTACGTCCATGAAACCTCTTTATGATGAAATTAATGACAGCAAGGGAATAGGAGGTAAAGTCTTGCCTTCTTTGCAGTTGTTTCAGCTTCCTTATGTTTATTTTTATGTGTATTTTTTATAGAACCCCTCTAATCTATGGTTTGATTTGTTTTAGCACAATTTAGCTAGGTGTAGAAGTGATATATGGCAATTCTGCTGCACTTATGTTTCATCATGGAAGATCACACATGCTGTATGAAAAAAAATAAATAAAAGTATCTGTATCTCAGAGAGTAATGGCTTAAACTAGTGAGAGAGTAGTGAGGGTCATCTCATTTGCCTCTAAATTATTCGATATCAAAAATAAAGCAGAAGAGCTCCAGTAGGTGAATGTGTGATTCATGCTAATATTGAATATTGATACTGAATATATAGCACTACAGATTCTCTTTTGGAAAACGGCCCAAATCAAGCATTGCCTCCACCTAGAAAGAAATTTCCTGTTTCCTGTTCCTGTTTCCTGTTTCCATGGATCCTGGAAGGTTATAACAGGACATTAGTGTGGATGCCCTGTGGAAATGGCTGATAACTCCGTAAGGATGGAGGCAAAGTTGGTAACTAGCAGATGTTTCAAACAGGCCCCTCAGGACCTCTGGACTAGAAGCAAGAATTTGAATATATAAAGCTCAGAGTAGCTGAATTCGCTACAGCCAGTTAATATAACATTTATCCGATAATTCTGGAAGATACCTGAGGACTGGCAGCATTGCATGATAAAACAGGATCTTTTTTGACTCCTCTATAGCTGAAATACTGTGTGCTTCAGTTCCTTGCAGATTGGGAACAACAGCACATATTCTATTTATTTATTTATTTTTCTGTTAGTGCTCTCTGTGATCATGGTGGTTACTTTACCTCCCTTGTAAACTTGTATTTCTGCATTTTGCTCTTGAGGTATGAAGTTTGCTCATACCTTTTTTGCTCTGGGTACAAATTTTCTTTTCCTGGACTAGATTTTTTGGCTCATCTGGGGATAGAAACGCTGGCGTATTAAGAAACAAAATCAGGCTCTTTGTCTGATTTATGAATTAATAATAACTAAAAGACCAGTAAGAGGAAAGACATAAAAGTCTGAGGAGTCCCCCAAAACTCTGACTTTAGCATCCGCACTCAGGGGAAGTGTTTTAATGATTAAAAAGGAAAAAGTGCCATCCCTCAACAGAATGTTCAACTAAAACCGAGGTGATTAATTATTTATTTAAATACAGCCCACAAGAAAGACATACGGCTCTTGGCTATAAATGAACACTTGCCTGAAAGTTCATATTCCAGAGGACTTTTGCCTGCTTTTCTGGCTCTCCATCTCTCCCCACCTCCTGTTACTATTCTGTCTGTCACTTTCCAGTTGTTGTTTTCTGGTGTTATTTTTCCACTGCCTGCCTTTCTCTGAGCTCCTGTCCCTGCAGATTTCTCCCCATATGCTTTGGTTACATTCGGATCTTTTCCTTCTGGTGTGATTTTTTTTTTCCTTTTAATTACTTGTTATTTAGTAGCAACAAGCTGGACAACAGTAAATACCTCAAAATAAATTCTTAAAAATGTCATGAATATTAATGATCTGGCATCTTGAAATACAATAAACAGCATTGTGTTTTAGGAGAAGGAGCATTCATATTTTATGCCTCTCATCTTTTTCTTTCCTCTGCTTTTTGTTTTCTATTTGTCTTTCAGACTTGTCTTCTTGTTTTCCTACCTATATCACCTTAGCTTCTTTTCATGCTACTTTACTCCTGCTCCTTCTCTTCTGTGCTTATTTCTTTTCTTCTCTGATTTGCTCATTTTCCCTTGTTTCTTTTAAAAGAAAGTTAACTCTTCCTGATTGACCCTTCGTTTTCTAACAGCCCAATCATTTTTACTCACTCTTCTTTTTATTGTGTGTTTTGCTCTTCAAATATACCAGCAACAACAACAAAAAAAACTTTGCAGTTATAGCCTTTTACCCTCAGTCATGCCTATCTTAGGCCCCCTCATTCCAAAAGATGCAATGCCATCCTCCACCGAGTCATTTTTCCCTTTCTTTTTGGCTTTGTTGTTTTAATCAGATAAACAGACAGATAAACAAGGACAAGATCTCCTGGAAGTCTTATCTCATATGCAGCCAGACTACATAAAGGTTTGATGGTGGAAAATTTAGGCACTCATCCTCTAAAAACATATCCCAGTTATCCTCAGTTGAATAGGAAGAAAGAATCCTGACAGGTCCTGGGTCTTTATTTAGGAATTTCTGGGGCACGATATATTATGATATAATAAGATATAAAATAGATATGATATAAGATATAAAATATAAGATATAAGACATTATGACCCTAACCAAGTCAATGGAGAACAATTGCAAAGTAAACATAAGGTAAATGATGCATTAATTCATCACACATTACACTGGGAAAATAAGTCAAACTTAATTTTTCAGTGACAGAAAGATAAATATGGTCCATGGATAAAACAAATAAGAACTATCAGATGTTTAAAAATATATTTAGAAATCTATATGCAAATAACAATAGAATAAAAGTGAATAAATTGCATAAGTTAATGCAATGAAAAATTTCTAGATAGGTGACCTAGGAATAACATTTACTACTCCTTAAACTTAGGAAAATAGTACATCATATTCTAAAGGATCAAAAAAGGTACTGTAAAACACCTATTGGTCGTGTGACTTCTCTATACATTAGATGGTTCTTCAGCTCTAAAATTGGCAGCTCTTCCTCGGGATCTTGGTGCAAATCCTTCTGAAGAGAACTTAAAAGACTTCCATGAAAGGAACATCCCTTTATATTTTATATATGGAAAAGAGGTGGTTTTGTGGATACAGATTGGAAATCAGTTGACTATCCCATCGTGATTCATCACTACTTGTTTTAAATAAGATAAAAAAGCACATCCAAGTTCTCTTATATGGAAGATATATCTTTCAGGTTTTTGTTGGTTGCCTCGTGGGGAGAAGTGCTCCCTGCTCAGCCCTGCATTTTGTTGTTTTGCATTGCAGGCCTCGGAGGACTGGAACTAGTGTTACTTGTTGAACGAAATGAAAGTCCAACGCACCTATGTAGTGAATGGTAGGAAAATCAGTTTAAAATGCTCAAAATGGTGAGTAGAAACAGTGCCTGCATTTCATAAACCTTATAACCTTCTCCCAACCCTTAAGTTTACCAGCTGGAAAAGCACTTTTTCATCTGCCAGTGTAAACATTGTCAAAGGAATTTAACTGTGGCTTCTTGTCCTTGGTCATTCATTTTAATTGCTACCGAATACCTTGAGACCTATGAGAAATCTCTTACTTTCCCAGCCATCTGCTACCTGAGAGTGCCTCAAAATATACAACACAAAACGATACCTTATATGCTCCTAGGTCGTTTTGACATGTTATTTTATTACCTTCACATGATAGCACACAAATATAGAGGTATCATCAGGGCTGTCAAAAGATTAGAGTGAATATTAAGATCTAGATTTAGGGAGACAGTTCTGGGTCAGAAATGTGACAGGATAGAGCGCCCAGTCCTGAAACAAGCACCAAGAACTCCAAATAATTATGTATTAGAAATAAGACCAAACTGCTTTTTAGCCTTTGTAAGCATCTCATAGCTGGAATAGATCTTATAAAAAGTATTAATCAGATTGGCTCTGAAACGAGGTTTCTCAAATTCAAGACTGCAAGAGTGGGCTTAAAAATAAATTCCTCCATTTATAACCCAATAGTACAATCAATCTATTTTATGAGTGTAAAAAAGGATGAGGATTCTATATTTATTTTATTAATCTAGAAATAGTTTAAGATCTCTGAAGCAATCCAAACCTTGAATCATGCTAAATTTCTGCATCAATCAGGAGTTAGGCTGAGTTCCTTTCCAACATTAAATAAAATATTTTTAAATGGCTGCCTTAAATTGTTATTCCTTTACGAATTTATAATAAAATCTTTTCTTCTCAAATCTAGTTGGAACTTCAGTTGATTTTTTGAGCTTTAAAATGTTTCTAAGCTAATGCTGAGGGCGTGTAGTAACAAAGTAATCAGGTCATCCAAATCATAGAAATAATTACTTTTTTAGAGTGCTTTGTCTTTTATAGCATAAAGCCAATTATATAGTTGTGTGCACAAGAATTAACTTCAAAACTAACTGTTAATGGGTAAAAAAAAAGAAATTTGAACATAAATAAATTGAAATGGTGTTTGGCCTAGAAATGTATGAAAAATAAAATTACCATTAGCCTTATCCACTTAGAAAGCTAGTAGTTATCAGCCTTTAAATATTGTAGAAAACAGAACTATAAGAAAATGGGAGGTGATTGGCAGTGATTTGACTTGATTTGTTTTTGTTACTACTTGTATTTTGAAAATTTTCATTGCTCAAGTGTTGCCCATTGTTGCCCTCCTGGATGATCTGAGCATAGACACATTGTTGATTTGTCCTGGTTTGTGGTATTTGCACACTCAATGTGAAAGTGCATTTTCTGTATTTATGCATTAGAAACTGAGGATAGCTTCTTTTTACTGCACCAGTGAACTTCTGGAAAGCCTTATGCAAAAAATCCTAATCCTAAATTCTTCCGTTTGGTCTTTCCACCAATATAACAACCATTTTTGGCAAATGGATGATGCAAAAAGCATCAGGAGCATAGGGCAGCATAAAAGGACTTTCAAACTCACCAAGACACTCTTATAAGACATTCTCAGCTGTGGAAATATTTACAGCAACAAGAGCTGAATTGCTGATCTGTCCTAAATATTTACTTTATTTATTCCATTTACACAAGCTCTTCCTGTCTGTCATCTGTTTGCTATAATGATTTATGGGCCAGTCTAATAATCATTGGCTTTTAGTACGGCATCCTCTGCATTAGAGTCCCAGAGCTCCTGCATGGAATCAGAGATTGTTTCTGGGAGAGACAGAAATAAAAATGTTCTGACAAAAAGCTATTTAGTGATACTAATATATATGCTTGGCTCCATTAAAGCTTTGTGATCTCTCTGAAAGCATCTCATAAGGATATGGGAAAGCATATATTGATTCCCACCCCCCCTTTTAATTCCTCTTTCTCAATTTTATTTTATCCTTTCTGAAGTATTGTGTTGCATCATGCATAAACATGAGGTCCCACATTTATAAAGAAACATGCATTGTTTTTATTAGTTAAAAAAGAGGGAGTATAAAGAGAGCATCATGATTTGTTGCTAATTCTCATGAATTTCAGATTTTTTTAGTCATGAAACCCATCTCTACTGGGTTTTGCCCACATAGTTTAATGTATTCTACACTTTGGGAACAAACTATGGGATAAATCAACTACAATACAACAATATCAAGCAGCTTAAAGCTGTTCCCAAAGGAAATGTGGAAAAGTTACCAACTTAAGCTTTTCTTGCTCAGATATCTTCTGTCTTATTAGCCAGTCTCTGTTTCTTAGTAAAGACAGCCTTGTGTTTGTTTTGTTTGCTTGTTTGCTCTTCTTTTTACTCTTCTCCTTTTTTTCTGAAGATACCTGAAAAAAAAAACAGGGGAAACTATAGACAAATATATTTTGAGGTGGACCATATACAAGGTTTTGTACTTATGCAATTTGTAAGGTGAGTGCAACCAATGAACTGCTTGCTGCCTAGAAAAATCAAGTTAGTCAAGTCACTTTTCCTTCCTGTAAGAATAACAATAATCTTTATGTGTGGCTAGAAAGTTAGATGGAATGGCAAAATTTTAAGCTATTTGAACATAAATAAAAAGTCATAAATTATTTACTTCATATGGTAGTCAACATTAAAGTCATGTAGAACCTGATGATTTAGCTCTGATATGATGGGGATGATAATGCAAGCATGTATTGTATGTATTCTATAAAGGGGGCACTCGTTAGGCATAAAATTTGTTTCTTTCAGGGATCTAACAAGTATAGCATTTTGCATGCAGTTGGATTTAAAAAAATAGTGTACATAATTCAACCCTCATTTTGTTAAAAATATTAAAATAAATAAGCAAAACTACAGAACTCATAAACAAATGTGATATCCAGATGAGCTTCGCAGGTCCCTTTGGCAGTGTCTTCATAAACAGGAGCAAACAAGTGCAATCACTTCCACTGACTTTGCATCAAAATGTTGGAAGAAACATGAACAACAAATTTGCATGAAATTGTTGTGCATGACTTTCCCTCAGTGACCGAATGCAATCATTTTCTTCATATATTGGTGGTGAGTAAAGAGCTGTAAACTTCCCACTTGCATGTACAAAAGGTAGGAAACTCAGTCAGCATCAGTGTGAATAAGGGGTTAATTTGCACACACGAAAAATAGAGACTTTTGAATACATTAAAGACTTGGTGAATAGTCTGTGAAAACCAATTAAAATACTACCTAAGTAATTCTGAGTAACTGTGCTGTACAAATCCTATTAGGGTTCACAGGAAATGCCAGCATTTTTGCTAGCAAACTATTTAGAAATAACAATCCCATTAAGCTCCTAACTACACGTTTTATGCACTTTGTCTCTGATGACACTGACCACTCATTTCCCCACAGTTCAAGGGAAATTCAGAGGTTATAGATGGTGCCTAAGTTGTGCTCTTTCTTTTTTTCTTTCTTATTTTCCTTTTTCCTTCCTTCCTTTCTTTCTTCCTTTCTTTTACAACAAAACAATGTTTTCCAACCTCTTCTAAGCTCTAGGCCCCTCAGAATTTTCTAATGCAGTTCCTGGATGGACGTTGTGGTTTTATTAGCTTTTTTTCCCCTCTGCCCTTATGTTCTCTATGTGAAATAGCTCATCCAAGGCGTTTTATCAGGCTATGGCTACAATGAGGAGGAATATCGAATAGTAGAAAACACCCAGAGTTGTGTTTCAGTTGAATTACTCAAGAGAAACTAGGGCATCAGAAGTTAAAATTAAGAATGGTGGAAATTGAGTGATGATAAAGACACATCTGATCTTTCTATTAGGCTATTTTTTTCAGGAAGAGAAGGTTCAAATGATCGTGCTGTTTGTTTATGTGTCCACTAAGCTGTTAATTCTGCCCATTTCTAAGTATCAGCCAAATCTGATGGAAGCAGTGGAGGTCGTAGGCAAAGCCTGTGAATTTTTTGCTTTAAAAGAGCACTGATGGTTAACATTAGGTTGCTTTAAACCTGAATACAGCTCCTCTCTGATGCTAAGGCAGGCCACATGTGTGAGGAGTTCCTCGTCTTGGTAATATGTGTGATCTGTGCAACTGTGTAGAGCAGTGCAATGAAATGCTCCTAATAAAAATATGGTTGCACACTTGTGCAATTGCAGATGGTCCCCTGCAAGTTTCCAGGCAAATGTATTTTCACTTTAGGAACCCATGTGTATCCTTTCAGTCCTAAATCACAGAACTCAGCCCCGTTATTATACCTCCTCGGTCTTTGGCCAGTTAATAAAAATGATTTAAACCAGGCAAGCAAGAAACTGGAAGTGAGGAAAATATTTATGTACCAAAAGCAGCACAATAATTGCTCCTTGAAATAATAGTTTTGGGCCTGGCACAGCTGAAAATAGAAATGCAAGTGTTTCTAACAGGCTCGATGCTATAGGTTCCATATAATATGCATGAAATTGTTAAATAAAGAGCTACCAGCCAGATATGAGATAAGGCAGGTCAAGACATTTCCTGGGAGACTGCGGAATCCTCCCTATAGTGGTTCTCTTTCAGCCACGGTTAAAACTCAGAAGTTTTAAAACCGCTAATCAGGAAGCTTTTCCTGGAACTCAAACTCAATCAAATATAATTCCTAATTTTATACTGAAATCAGGAACTGTGACTGCAAATATTTAGAAGATCGATTTACCAATTTAATAAAGTGGGCCCCTTCAAAAGAATTACCAGCATTTATTTTCTGGATCCAAATTTTATCTAATTTCATGCGTATATGCCCGTTTATATCCTCATCAAATGCTCAGAAAAATTGTCATCGGATTTGATCTGTGCCTTTAGTCGTATTTCGTGGAGCATTTTCATCTTTGTCTTGCAGAATGCCATCTTTTACTAGCACCAAGATAACCACAAAGTGATACTTAATGTCGCGGCTGTCACCGCAAAATATGATCTAATGCATGTACCCTGTATTTCTATTCCTCTTGGCTTTAGATTGATGTGGCCTCCTAAGTAAGATTAAAATTCAGACGGTGTTTATTCCAAATAAGAGCTCTTTTCAATCACTTTCAAACTCTGGAAAGGTGAGATAATCCATTACTGGAAAACACTTAGACTACTTTTAAAGTAATTTCATTCTGCAGTTTCCTTGTACATTAATCGGATTTGTCTCACTTTTTCTCCCGCCCCTTCTGGCCCTTATGTAGGTAACAATTTTTTGTATGAACGAAGCAAAAACCCTGATGATGAAAGGTTTGAAGCTCCTAGGATATTTTATTTGCTTCTGGAAGACCTTGACCACTTACATTAAGTTGATTCACGGAGGCACTCATGATTTTTCCAACAACAATTAAAAAAAGGATTTTGATATCAAATTATATCCTGTTATTGGAAGCATGTGGAACTTTCATTATCATTTAGAGCTACGGTTGAACAAAGTGGAAGTCCATGCATTCAATAATTTTGTTCAATACAACTTCTGGGGACACACATTAAGGTAGTTGACATTAACCCTAATTTTACACACTAACATCATTTTGTGGCCATGGATGATTCCCAAAGAGTTTTTTGCAAAACTAAAGCTTTAGCTTTGAAATTGGACAAAAACGTAAGAGTTGAGCAGCTGATATGGTTATAGCCATAATTATGAAATTCTTTACTATATCAGTATTTCTTTTCAAATACAGATTTTTTAGTGATTTTCCACATTTTATATTAAACGATATTGCATATTTCACTGCTATCTAGTCCACAATGGCTCTGTCTCAAAATATCTTTTTCTATAGAAGAAAACACCCGCAGAAATGGGAGATAACATCTTCAAAGTATGCAACATAAATAGAGTCCATAAAACAGTAGGCTAATATGCTCCCTTCCTGATGTGGGATTAAATGAAAAGAGCTGACGAAGAGCGCTTAAGAAAATAGCTGTTGTAAATACATTAAAAGAAAAATAAGTACAGTTGTAAAAAAGAGGAGACAAATATTCATAAATTCATTATTCATAGGAGAAAATGTGGTTTGATTGCAGTTGCTCTGTTTCTCCTTTTTAAAAGGGAAGTAAAAATATCAAACGAGCAAACAAAAAACCAAAAAAGTCTCGGCAGCCTCCGTATTCTGCCCGGTTATGTGGCCACCGCCGCAGTGGTGCCTCTCTGAGTGCTGCACGTGGGGCATTCACTGAAGGGCTCTATTAGCCAAGGAGAGGCCCCATGGAGCACCTCAAATAAACCCACCTGGGGGCCTCTCATCAGCACTGATTTTCACTTTCATGTATGCCAACAAAAGAGATTTTGCCTCTGACACCACATGCAGATTTTTCTATGTTAAAGCTTGGGATGAAAGTGCAACCATTTTCTTCCCTGGGACATGTTGTATGAGCTGCAGAAGGGCTGCTTTATTCCTGAACCAAGACAAGTGCTTCTGGATCTACCCATTAGGAGGGAAGAAGTGAGAATCGACTTATTTTCTATGGGAAAGTTACAAATTCTTACAAATAAATAATGCCTCAATTAAAAATCTAGAGAGGAGATTTGGGCTTGGGGGCACCTGAGAGAGATTCATGTAGCTAATATAGGAAACCTGAGTGAAACTGGGTGCGTGTCAGAGATACTGCACCAGGTTATTAAACGCGGTTGCGCATGAGATTAGAGAAAGTCCCTATAAGAGGTCCCCCATATCGAGCACAAATCTCCAGACAAAAACTCGTTTGCAAGTTACTTCTGAGAAATATGTGATATTTCTTTTTTTTAAATGGAAATAAAAATTTCAATTTCTGCTCTCCACGGTGCTAAAACAGACTTTATTTGCACATAAACACTTTGAAAAGCTTCACCTGCTACCAAATGTTAATTGCAATAAGCTGAAAGCTAATAAGCAATGACGTTGGAAAATAATGTGCAATCTCCTGTAAAATGAGGGAGGGGAAGGAAAGCTAAAATGTAGCAGCTCTCCAACTTCTGTGTACTTATAGTGTGCGCTGTACAAAAAGTTTTCAAAGCAGGTGTTTGAAATTTTGTTTCTCAAATCCTCTAAGTGCAAAAGGTATTTCATTAAGATCATGATTTTAATGGATTTTCTTCACTGGAGTCCCAATCTGGAGCAGCATTATAGGGCTGGATAAAAGAAAAACTCGTCAGCAATTCAGACTTGCTAGGTATGTTCTAAATTACTTTAAGGCCCTGCCATTTTGAAGTTAGTCCTGGATTAAAAACCATCTTCTGTGATACTTTTGAAGGTCATTCTCTTGTACAACCCAATGGGAATAAAATTCTACGATCCTATTCGCATTGCACAGTTGTCAAGGCGGAGCTGTCTACGTGACTGTTGATTATTTTTAACACATAACCAAATGCAGTCCCTTGAGTATTATTTTTAATTACATTGTTACAAGAGTCTGCCATTACCTAAACCATAGTGCTAGTTTTCAATTTATTCCGTGAATAATTCAGCCATAAAAAGAATGTTAAGCTAGAAACTGCTGCTGTAAACAGATTAGCCATGTTTAATAGATGATACTCATTAGTGAGGCTTCCAGTTTCTTTAGCAATCCTCAGATGCTCAGTGGTACAGTCTTCATGAAAGGTACTCAGGCAAATATTGATATCCGATCAAGTGATGAAAGACAAGCAAGCAGAGTCAGCGGTTCCAGAGAACGGCAGGGAAAGATTCCCTCTCCTCCAGAGGGATCTTGCAGGTCTTATTTTCAGTCAGAGCTCAACAATCAGAAATACTTTCAGCCTCATTTGGATGGACTCTGCAGAACAGTGGTCTTTACCCACTTTGAGCTACGGAATTCCCCGTTGCTGGCAGTTTTCACCACATTTAGAAAGTTGTGGCCTGTAGACAGCCTTCAATCTCTGGAAATATGCCGGACAATTTTAATTAGATTTAGTCTGTTTCCTTTCTGATTGCGCCCAAATCTTGTGTTGATTTAGGCAGCTGGGCAGTTGTAACCGTTTCTCAAAATCAGTCTTTGCACAGGTGGGAAAACCGATTAAAGTTAGTTTTGTCCAACCTTTTACACCTGGTGCACAGAGTAAATCACAGCTGCCCCATCATTTACTTGACAACTAAAAGTAAGATTATTCTCATTACAAGCAATATTTCGGTACAGACTATCTTGTTCATACTTGCATAAATAAAGAAGGTTCTCAGTATTTAGGGATCTTTGTATTTCTGAGTACTGTCTTTTAGCAATGCCTTCCATAAGCAATTAGGTACAGAGCTTGGGGTTAAGTGTGCTGAAGAATAACTAAAATGCCTATTAACATTAAAAGCACAATTTCTGATAGATTTCTGTAACTATAGCAGTGACCAAATGCATTTTTTTTCCAACGTTTGACAGCAGATGTGAAATGGGTCAGTATGAGCTGCATGAATTAGGTTAGTGTGGATGTTTGTATGTATGTGCACGTGTGTGGACTTTTCCAGATGTTGTGTCCAAAGGAAAGGTCATGATGGACCAAAATAATCCGTCCAGCCCATTTTTTACTTTTTACAGTGAGGGGTGCATTTCTGAAACCTCTGTGGATACCCTCCTAGCATTCTTTATTTATTTGTGGCATTATTTTAGCATGTGGGCCTGTCATTCTGCTGGTTATCCAGAAACAGGCCACAGATTTATATTTAATTTAGCATAAACTATTTTGACAGGGAAAATAATGGATCAATGTGAGAGAGAATCCTCTAGTTTTCTTGACCTAAATGGACCAGGATATGATCTCAGAACAACAAGTAGGAAGAAAATGTAATGTTTGACTTTTACAAGAGCTCAAAGGAACAATTAAGATTATCTACTTGCTAAAATTTCAGGAAAGTAGGATTTAATTAAAATAGCGGAAGGTATTACATTACATAGCAGGACCTTGCTGTTTCACTGTTATTTCTGCTAAGTGATTTATTTCACGAATACAACCATGCACATGCCCTTGGCTGGGATGCTCTGCTTTCACAGTATAAAGCCAAATCACCATCTCTGCTATAGTGTTTGCTATAAGGGCCTAAGCACAGCGACTTTATAGTCTGCAGTCACATCTATGGATTCAATCTTCTCAGAAAAGATTTCAGTGGCACCAGTGTGCTGTTCAACCTTCCCCTAGTAGGGAAATCACAGAAACGTCAGAGCCTACATGCAGTTTTGATATTAACCATTCTGCTTTCAATCAGGCTAGTAAATGGATCGCTTTTTCCTCCTGGAGTTTTTAATCTTATGTATTTTGCTGAGGTGACTTGACCCATTGCATGAAACTATGCTATGGCATTTTCCCCTCTCCATTTTAATCAACTGTGACAGTTACTTGAACCTCAAATCTTTCTCAGTACCTGATACATTGATGAACACTTGCTGTGTGGGATTTCTTTTCTCGATCCATCTGTTTATTGCATCTTTCCAGCCCTTCTTAATGTGAGTTTTGCTGCCATCATGCTATTAGGTCTTACTGAACTCTAAAGACTACAATTTGGTTTCCAACTTTCTGTAGAAACTTCAGTGGGATTTCAATTAAAAAAAAGTGTTTATGACTCATTCAGGTTACTACTCTTGCTAAAATCCTTCCCTTTTAAATTTTTCTTATATTTTACACTTACAGCCTTCACATAAAACAATGGGAAAAGCCTTGAGAGCACTGACTAAGACAGAAAGGTAGCAGGAATTTAATACTAGGTTTTTCTCAGTGTTGGTTTCTTGATGTCAAAATTGCTGTCTCAAAGGCGGCTTTTGTGCAGCTTGTCCTAGTTTCCATGCCGAGATGTTCACCCAACTACTTAAGGACTCATGGTGATCTGATTTCCTTTTGGAAGCTGGTACAGCTTGGGGCCATGGCAAGGAAGGTTGAAGAAGACATAAGTCATGTAGGAACTTCTGAAGGGGGTCAATGCTGGAGGTCTGTCTGTTCTGGATGAAAAGGCAGCCACCTGGATGGGAAACTATGATCCCTGACCATGTCCTAGGCAGCCATATATAGGAAAGGATAGAAAGAGCAAGAAACGACATTTCTTTTTGCTAAATTCTGAATTCTCCAGTTTCCCTCTTGTCTTTGAGTACTGTAGGAACTTGGAACTGGTCTGCTACTGAGCAATTAAGCAGTACTTCCCAAATAGCTCAGCATCAAGAAACTTCTGGCTTTTAATAAATAGTTGTGAAAATGTGTTGGTGGCAGATTGCAAAAAGAAAAATAACTAGAGATCCCAACCACAGGCAAAAATAGTAGCTAAGAGAAAGCCAAAGTGCTTGGATGGAACAGAGAAAAGTAGACTTCAGAAATAGAGAGGGTATTTGCCAGATTCCTGAAAAAAAAAAAAAAAAAATGAAGGACGAGTGGAATTAGAAGAAACATTGCAATTCAGGATTTCTTTCATCCTGGCAGGGGTGTTATTGACTTGCCTCCTCACCTGCATCACATACCACAACATCAAAATCAAGGAAGCCACTGACAGAGCAGAATTTAAAGTATGGGAACATTTTTATAACGTTTTAATATAACCATAAAAAAAAGAGTATCTTCTACTTATTTTGAGCCAAATTTAGTGTCCTGGCATATGTATTATCCATCTGCTGATGTATCAGCAAGGCATCTAAAAATTGCTACAGAAAAGAAAAAAAAAAAAGAGAGGAAACTGCAAGACTATGACATTAAGTGGATTCTTGAAGGATGAGTTAAATATGACTATACTGCTATCTTCCATGCCCTGAGATATTCACAACTGCATTCTCCCTTAATTCTGAGAATTACCCCTGCTACACACGTTCCACATTTATTTTCTTCACATTTCAAGCACAGCAACCAAGGAATAATGATAAACAGATCCATTTCAGAAGTCTCCTGTGTTGAAATATAACCAGTATATGCCATTCCTGCCCTATTGCAAAAGCCATAATGTCACACAAAGTAAGGAAAGTCTCTCAATATGTAAATAGAAATTTGGGAGAAAAAAAGGACTCATGGTCTAACAAATGAGAATTAACTCCCTGATTCCACAATGAAGGTTTTATTATTAGGCAGGATGGAAAGTTTTCCACAGGTAGGAGAGCATACACTTTGATTCAAGTTCATTTCATTACACATGACACCACAGGGAGAAAATTGAAACTGAAGTGGTTGAACTCTAATTCCATTGAAGCCTGTAGTAGGAATTCCCACTGAATCTGAGAGGCATATTTAAGACAGTGCGCGAACACATGTGGAAAACTCTTTCTTTATGCTCTGTGCATTTTTCTAGGCTCTTCAGGTGTTTTTGATATGGTGGATAAAACAAAGAAAATCTGAATCTAAATGCAGAATGTATAGTTTTTAAGGAGTTGTGGCATCAACTAAAAAAAATGATAGATATCATGCAGTCTGTCAGTATGAACATCATTAGCTTTTCAGTTCCCATCTGTGCTTTCACAACAATAATCATCTTATGTCATACAAGGTATGAGGTCTTGCATAGTTTTCAACTTCCAGATCTTTAGTCTTCACTGATAATTAAGAAGGATGGAGAAGGAGAAGGATTTCTTTTTTTTTCTTTTTCCCCCCTCAGGTTACATCCAAATGTAGCAGCCAATGCCCAGGCACCAGATCAATCAATGAATCTGGGAGTCCCGGTTGACAAGTTAACCATGAGGCAGCAGTGTGCCCTCGTGCCCAAGAAGGCCAATGGGATCCTGGCCTGCATCGGAAGGAGTGTTGTCAGCAGGTCCTGGGAAGGGATCCTGCCCCTCTGCTCAGCTCTGGTGAGGCATTGGGTGCAGTTCTGGGCTCCTCAGGACAAGAGGGACGTGGAGCTTCTAGAGAGGGTCCAGCATAGGGCCACGAAGATAATTAAGGGACTGCAGCATCTATCGTATGAGGAAAGACTGGGCCTGTTTAGCCTGGAGAAGACTGAGAGGGGATCTGATCAATATGTATAAATACTTGAAGGGAGAATGGAGGGAGGATGGGGCCAAACTCTTCTCTGTGGAGGCCAGCGATAGGACAAGGGGTAATGAATACAAGTTGAAGCACAGGCAGTTCCACCTCCATGTGAGGAAGAACTTCTTTCCTATGAGGGTGACAGAGCCCTGGCACAGGCTGCCCAGAGAGGCTGTGGAGGCTCCTTCTCCGGAGATCTTCCAAACCCACCTGGATGCCACCCTGTGCCCCATGCTCTGGGCGTCCCTGCTTGAGCAGGTAGTTGGACTAGATGATCTCTAGAGGTCCCTTCCAACCCTAACCATTCTGTGACTTGGTGATTCTGTGAATCAAAGGCAACCAGCAAAGATACTAAGATACGGTTCCCAACCATGGCAACTGGACAGTACTTATGTAAGTAGCAGTACCAAATGGGTCATTAGACACCACTTCTGCACACCTGATCCTTACAAGGTAGGAGCTTCTATGCAAACTCAATAGAGTTTGTCTTGTGAACCATCTGTTCTCAAACAACCAGATATTTGCAGTCCATATATCAGAATATATGCCAACATAATATTCCTTGTCTTAATATATCGGGGAAAAAAAAAAAAGTCAGTCAACAGCTGTAAGAAGAAGAAAGCAAAGGAAAGATTTTCTTCAGAAAACATTCCATTTTGGGGCCAGGACAGTCTTAATATGTTTTTCTTGAAGTCAGCAGAGTCATACTGATCTACATCCAAGGGAATTTAACCTGCACTCTGCACAAGATGGAATGTGCTTTTAGTTACTTGACTCACCATAAATCCTTGCTCACCTTCAGAGCAAGGGAAGTGTTGATTCTATCTTTGTATCAGCCTATGTGTTGGCTGTAGATTTTCCTCAAATTGAGAGGATTTTGTGGCTATAAATGAAATCAAAGGCATGCATTTCCCTGTCTTTCCCATGGCTGTTTCTTTAGCCATGGAGTAATGGAATCAAGGGACCGGGCTTAGCAGCAAGAGCATGGGGAAGGACATGACTCCCCGTTATCTTGTGGATTCTTTCACTTCCTCTTACTTTTCAGAGGTTATCAGCAATGTGATATCTTTTGGCACTATTTTATAGAGATGTATAATTTATGACTCAAGTTGCTCAGCATGGCACTGCAGACCCCAATTTTTATCTTCCCTATTTTAGAAATAAAACTGGGGAAAAAGTGTCTTGCTGCCTCTGAAAAGTTTATTGCATAATTCACACTAACTTCATTTAGCTCTGAATAGGTGCTTTTCAATCTTCATGAAACTGCTTGTAAAAAGTTACCTAAATGCCCAAGAAAGATAAATGAATAAAAGACTTGAATAGCCTATTTAATGCATTGCCTGGAGTTTGAGATTCACCTGGTGATGGTTTTCACAAAGGAATACACTATAAAAAAATTCTTCCTGATTGTTTATTTTAAAATAGATATGTCTCTTTTTTTTTCCCAAAAAAGAACCAGAATGATACAATCAGTACAAAACTAGCTTACAAACAACAGAGTATAAGTGGAAACAGTTTGGGGGACTAGCTTGCAAGCAGCTGTTGATACAAAAAGCAGTCACCTTAGGGACTTGTTTAGAAAAGCAGAAGGCGAAACAGGTGATTTTAAGACAACACTTAAAATAGGACAATATAGGAGAGGGATAAAATAGATCATGCTGTGATCTAAGGTAAAATCACTGCAGGGTTTCGATTAATAAGGTAATATTTGCATAGTATGAGTACACAAAAAGATTTGCAGAAGCACATGATGGTTTCAGAGGATGGAAGAATATCATTGCTGAGCTCTATAATGAATTTAACTGAATGCAGTTTCTCTGTTCTTTATGGACATCATCAATATCAGAGTCTGTTCAGCAGATGTAGATTTTACAGATATTTAGGAAAGCAAATTTTATTCATTTCCACATGAGCAAAAAACCATCTCTTTCTCCAAAATCTGAATTTGAAAGTTATATCCTGAAAACTTCAGGGGAGGAGCACTGAACAGGAACACGGTGCTGCTTAAAGGCACTGCAAGCCAAGTCTGAAACACCTGGTTGACGGTTTAAAAACAGAAAAGGGAATGAGAATTGAGGTGCAAAAGCGTCTAGGTTAAAACAGAATAAAATAATAGACTATTTTAGATATAAAATAATATTAAATATAAAAATAGTTTTATAAAAAGATAATAACCTATTTTCCAAACTCACTTTTTTCTCTGTGCACAGTGTATTTGAAGTTTGGTTCTTCCAGACATGGCTTTGGTTAGCTGAGCAGTTTTGTGGGTTTCAGCAAACTGTGCCCAATCCCCTGTGGATCCTAAGGCATTTTTAATTCTGTAACTTTGGAGACCTGAATATGCATCTGCTCTTTGTTCTCAGCAGCTGTTCAGCTTTCCCTGCAGTGCCACTTCCCAAATCCTTGTTGATATTTCCTACCTAACGCTAACCCAACCCTCACCCTGCCTTAATCTGAGCTGACCGTCCTCAGTCACGCTCAAGGCAAGCTCAAATCTTCTCATTCCAGAGGGTACCACCTGTCCTAAACACTCCTTCCAATAGAACATAATATAAAAACTGAAAACAAACAAATCAAATTATATTGTCCCTCATGAACAAAGTAAGAAAAAATGATTCTTTTTTGATTTCTATTCCTGAAAAATTACACACATGTTTTAAGGAACAGTTGCTACCAAGCCTTGTTGGCATTCTTGTGGAGGAGAAGGGTTAGATGTTCTTTATTCAATTTGCATGTCATGTTGGCATCGCAGAATTCAGGAATCTACCCTAAAACAGTCATGGACTTAGTATTTCTTTAAGGATGAAGACTGTTTTAAGCTGCAGCACCCTTCAGAAGGGAAAGGAAGGAAATAAGAAACATAGTAAAAGCTAACTGACTTCATGACAACAGCCTCAGAGCAGGGGAGAGTGACAAAGCACAGCACTGATCGCAGAAGTGGTGTTGCAAAAATACTTCAGAGATTTTATTAGGCAGCTCGTGGATTCACAGATAATAGCTGCAGGCACTATCTTCCATTTGTTTTATTTATTTATTTATTTTCAGATAAGTCTAGATCTTGCCACAATTGCATTACTTCTTCAATATTTGATTGTCAGAGCATGCCGGGGCAGAAGGATCTCCTTCAGACTTGAAAGGTGCCATTCCTTACCCTGTTCCTCATGTTGTTATGTTCTGATTAAATATCAGCCTTCAAAGGCAAGTGGCCACATCAATCAGACACAACCAGCTGTGGCCCTGCCTGGCCGTGAGCCCTGGTGCTCCTGCCTTTCCCCACACACTCCGACTGTGCTGAATTCTCAGCTCCACCTTGGGCCTTCCTCATAATCCCTGGGCTGTCTGCCCTTGGTTAGTATCAGTGGGCCTCCTCCTGGCTCTGACTCTCTGACTGGTGCTCGTGTCTTCACCTCAGGCCTGCCTCATCGCCGATGTCTGATTTGGACTCTTGGTTGGATGTGACGACCAGCCTCAGGCCTCAGTGGCTCCCCTTAACCATTCCCTGAGCCCTGCTTGGCTGGTGAGGCCCCTGCTAATGGTATCCTGCCATAGCATCATGGTTCCCTCATGATCCTCCACCCCTTAGGCAGCACATGACCCTCACTGTGTCCTGACAAGAGCTTGTCAAAAGGTGTAAAAGAAAGTTCCTGCTCCTTTCAAGATTCAAAGCTTCTTCCAACTGGATATTTCTGTTATTCCAGACCACCCTGCAGGCTATTTTCCTGCTTTTATCACTATTGGCTTCATCAGTACGACTAAGCTGTACATATTCTTGTTTTGTTACGGTCTAAAACCTGTCCCTCTACAAGTTCATTCATATTAACCAATAAACGGTTATCTGTGTTTATAGCCTGAGGGCCTTTGGTTTCTTTCCATGCCCGTGCTTTCAAGCCCTAGCTATCCTCCAGCAATGTGACATCCTTCAGGAGATGGCCTCTCACTTATGTTTCCTCAAATGTGTTTCTCAGCGGCCTCAGCACACTTCAGCCACTTAAAACATGAGTGACTTTTTTGCTAGAGAGTTCCTGTGTTTCTCAGAGGCCCTGGTGACTCACATTACCTAGCAGTGGCTAAAGGATTAGCTACACCCAGTGACAGACATATTTCTAACTACTTGTTAAATCATTAGCATAATTGTGGTAATGTTATTAGTGTGAATTAGAGTTTTGCTCTTTCCAGAAAGAAGATGAGTTAGAGAATTCACAACGAAATGGCTGGTGCTGTGAAGTGGAAGCAGCACTTTACTCCAAGCAGATATAATCAGCTGCCTCTTTTAATTCTTCCCGATGGTTTAAATTATTTAATTCATTTTGGACAGTGATGTAATTTCCAGAGGAAGCACAATTTCATTCAGAACCCAGAGTGACATCTTGGTTGGTGGCTTATAGGACATGAAGATAGGACTGAGCAACAGTGTCAGTGTCACACAGAGAAGTCTCTCAGTTCATAGAGTTTAAACTAAATCAGGACTGAAATGGATTAAAATTATTAATAATGTGCAATAAACTGGCCATCAGGAAACTATATATACCAAATAGTTGATACCTGCAAATGTTGATAAACACCTACAGATTCCTAAATGTTTTTATGAGCACCCAGAAGTTGTAAGCACAACACATTACACACAAACTTGCAGGAACCCCATTTCTGTCTGTCTCATTTATCTAAAAGCACTTCCCTCTATTCACCTTTACAACAAAACAGTGCTGTAATTTTGTATTTCCATTATTAATTTTTGCTTGCTTTGCCTATTAATGTGTTTAACTTGCACACAATGGGCAACCATTGGTGTGTTATAAATTCATTTAATAATAACAGGTGAATTTTATTTTCCTGTTTGGTGGTCTCTGGGTATCTTTTTGGCTCAGTACATCATTGATGTATTGTTGCAGTTCAGCCTTATTCAGCAAATGCGAGATTTTATGTCTCACAAATATTCACCCCAAGAACATACTGAGCAAGAGATGTTGGAGAACTGTATTCTACTGCTTATTTATGTAAATTCCTCCCTAAATCTATTTTATGATAATGCCTTGTTTTTTAGATTAGAGAATGTTCTATGGTTATCTCACATAGTCTTACATGCTTTCTAGCATCCCATTTTTTATTAGCATTTAAAGGAAAATGCCTTAAGTCGGGTCTTTTAAAAAATGTAGAAAATTGCATTTGCTAAAGGCCTTGAGGGGAGCATTGGGCAAGCCCTCAGAACTGAAAATGTCAGAATTAATGCCCTTGCAACTTCAACATCACTACCTTGTGCATCTGCATAAGGATTCAGTAATTAATTACATGATCACGTGCTACTTTTTTTTGTACTTGAACCTTGCACAGGGTTCCTGAACTCTGACTTTTACGAGTACTTCCTATCAACTTGAATTTCCTTTTACCAGTTCCTGTCTGTATGAGTACTTTGTTTGTGACAGGTACACAATGAACTCGAGCTTGTTAAATTAGTTTTCTTGTTATGGTTATGAATTCATATGTCAGAACAATTGTTCAAAGATTACTCTAAATGGCAGGATCCGGTGCTTTATTTCAAATTAGCAGGGAGTGTACAGTGCAGAAGATGCCCTACCTGGAGGAGTCTGTTTTGGAAAGAAATTACTTTTTCCTTGCAGAATTTAGGATTTCTAATCCAAAGCAGTGCTGAGAAACAACAGTTAAAAGCATTGTGGTCCATAGAAAGTTTTTTTTTTTTAATCCTTCCTCTCATTCAGATATGTTAATCCCTACAATTATCTAACACTTGTAAAACCTTTACTCATCCAAAGTAAATACATGGGTCCTAAACACTAAAAGATTTTTATTTCAGGCGCTTGCTGAACTTTTCAGGGTTTTTTTTTTGTTGTTGTTAGTTTTGCTCTCTTTTTGTTTGTTCCTTAGTTGCTGAAAGGAAAAAACAGAGTAAAATCCCTAATGTTCTATTCATTCTACTGGCAATAGAATGCTATAAATGACAGCAGATATATATTATGCAAGCAAAATATAAGTTTTGCATAATAAGCAGGTGTAAAATTCATAGGTATATTTTCTGTAAATGTGAGAAATCAAGAGTACAGTTCAGCATATTATTAAAATAACTACTATGTATTTAATGATACTGCAAATGCACTGAGAACACAGTTTGAAATAAAGAAGCTTATTATTTATGATGCCATTAAATATTTGCATTTACAAACAACTTGTAAATTATTTGACACTTGTGATGTGGCAGAACATGATTCCTTAAGAATGAGATGTCCATGAGTGGAAAGTTTTCTACATGACTTCCCATTTTCACTTGTAAAAAATATGCCCATGGTACAATAATGCAGTGAAAAAGAAGCATTTAAATACACATCAGTAATAGACAGCACTAGTTGTTATTGCTCTTGCTGATATCCAATGAATCCTTCACATCTGGCATCCATATCTGTGGTCCGGGAAAAAAAGAATCCTTTTAGCATTCCTTGACTCCTTGCCACATCCATCATATTAAGTCACCCAGGAAAAATGCGTTAACAAGTTAATGGTCTGTCACAAACCAGCAAAAATGAGGAATTTTCTAGTTAAGTCAGAAATTTACTACCCATTCTTTTAATTTCTAGGCATGAGAGGGCACAGTAGGGCTGTTTTAGAGCACGGACCACCAAAAAAATCCACTGTTGTATTGCTTGCGGTATTGTAATTTAAATATATATATGTGTGGGTGTATAAAATTGGGCTTGTTTTGTGTTTACCTTTCATCTGTATTAAAAAACATAACAACGACTATCACAATCCAATGTAACTATGCAGTCTTTGTGTTTTGTTTTGGTCTGTTTTTGTTTAATACCATATGAAGAGAAAAACCCAGACTGTTTTCTGTTTTTCTTGTGTGAAATTCCCATTTTGGAGACAGAATGAAGCACTATAATTTGAGAAACTAAATCTTATGTGTGGTCCCTCGCATGAAGGAGCAGAAACACCTTGTCGATGCTGCTGAAGTTTTCTTCTTTTCCTGGCCTATCAATATCGTGAGATAATTAATGCCACCAAGCTTAGTTCTTGGAGGACACGACTCTGTGAGTGTACCTCTCTCTGGGATGGTATCCAATTAAGACTCTTTTCAGCATGTAAATACGGGCTACTTCATTTATTTAAGGAGATTTTTAATAAACGCAGGTATTCCTGGAAAATGATAGACTATGCTTTTTTGTATATTGATGTTTGTTGCTGATGGTCTATGTGCAGCTTTACAGCTAAAAGAAAAAAAAAAGGAAGTAAATAAATTCATCCTCCATCTCGAAACCTCCCTTAAAAGTCAGAAAACTAGTTCAAACAATAAAGCTGGACAATAAAGAAAAGTTCTGAGGCAAGTCCTAGAAAACGTTATGCAAACAAAAAACATTCATAATGTTTTATTTATGTGTATATTTGATGCTTTCAGATTGTTAAAAGAAATAAAAAAAAAAAGCAATATCATTCTGCAGCAGAAAAACAGTGTGAAAGGGTCATCATTTTTCTGAGCTCAGACCTCCTCTGCTGTGTGCATTTCATGGTGTGCAGAACTTAGCTGAGAGTGGAATTAGGGAAGAACCAGCTGGGTATTAGTAATACTAACTAATGGCAGAGCAAGAAAAGGTCATTTTGTGCTTGTGTGTACAGCTCTTATTCACTAGCAGCCCACTTGTCCTTTTTATTTTTTTTATCTTTTGTATAGATATATGAGTTTTTTTTTAATCCTACACATCACACTTCTACCCAGTAGCATTTGGAAATCTTTTAGGTGCCATCATCATCTAGGATGCTACACACAGAGAGGGCACCGGGCTATGTGCTAGAACATCTGCTGCTTTTTTGTTCCCCATTATTCTGAAAAAGCTCCAAATGTGACTTCATTTTAATAGCTGCACAAGACAGGGTGGTGACTAATGACAGATAGTTTCAATATGTTGCACCTCTTCACAGTCAGCTAGGTACTCTGAGGAAGGTAGGTCCATGGTTCTGTTCTAGAAAGCTGCATTTTATTACTCATTAAAACGAGGAATCAGGGAGAAACTTCTTTTTTCTTTTCATCAACAAGAAGATACATTGTCATCTGTGCTGAGAAATAATAGCTGCCATAAGACATACATGAATTGAAATCTATCTTTACAGTCAGACCACTTGATTTCTTCATCTGGCACCGTGACCTCTGAAGCTGTATTTATCAAACAGGAATAATAATCTCCAGAAAGCTTTATGATGACTTCATTAAATTCCATCTCCTTGCTTCCTTCCATTCATTTTCTCAGTTCCAGCCATCCCAATCTTCAGTTGCTTCAGGTTTATACTGATTTTCTTTCCAATATCAATTCATGACCTATCTTATTTGAATATCACTGATTTATCTTCACATCCTCACACAATCTTCAGCCTTCCAGCCACTTTCTTGCAAGCCCAGTTTTGCCACATGAAGGGAAGGACATCTGAACAAGGCAGTAAAGAGAAACCTTCTAATAAGTCTTTTGGCAATAATCCTTTTGTAATGGATCAGCTCTTCTCCTCTAAGAACTGTGTATTGTTACTACAGTTACTACTATTATTTTTATTAGTTTAATCCTCATTTTACCAGCATCGCTTCACCCTGGAGAGGGGCAGGGTCTGTGGTAGAGCCCCGGATGAGCTGTCAAGACATACGGTTCCATGGTGGGACTCTCAGAAGCTGTGATATCCCCTATGTTTGATTTCCAGTCAACTAAGGATAGTGTAACAACTGTGCCACACTGAAATATTCTCTTCAGCCCTTACACGCTGACTAATATGACCACTTCACAATGACATTATTATGTGAATATCAATCTGTGGCTATGGCACCCAAACCGAAGATCTCGCCACCAGAAGTGTTAGCTCACTGCTAATCAACCAGCTTGAAAGGAATACAATATAAGTTGCAAACCTGAAATATTCAGGAGCAAGATGTTATTACTTATTTATATGAATGGAAATCATAACTACAGGCTCTCAGCCCTAGAAAAAATGTTCTACACCCAGCACAGTGCTACCACTAATAGCTAATTTGTTCATTTCCTTAGCAGACATATGGTCCACTGACACTGGGGGTTTCAACTGGGGACTGAACAGGCACAGGTACAGAGACTCCATGCCTCATTAAGACAGTCACGGGAAAATAATTCATTTTTTTGTTTGTTTGTTTATTTGTTTCTTTAGTTTTTTCATAGCTAATTCAGCATCAAAACATTCAAATGAAAATATGGTAAGTGCATTCAGGGGGGAAGGAGGTGGCAAGCATGTGCAGCTAGCACAAATTTATTTCACATTCGCATACATTGGCATAAACTTCATTGCTACTTCTTCCATTTCACAATATTAGATATTTCTCATTGACAGTAAGCAGGGAAAATGGCAGATTTGCACCAATGTTTGCACCACTTTCAATGTACTGCACCTTGGCATCCATCTTTTTCTTCCCTGTGTCTCTGGATATTAAAGAAAACAACCTATTGATCTCCAGGTTCTGCTTTCATCTTTGCTTTTAAAATATACTCTCTGGAGAATATGATCTGCCAAATTGATAGCTTATTTAATTTTTTTGAGAGGCATGGTGGATCAACAGGGAAATCTACTTTAAGCAAGACTTTCCTGGATCTGGAAACTTCCATTTATTTTCATAATACCATAGTAGGTAGGCAACATGTTGTTCCCACGTTAATGGATATGAAGCTTCTTCAACCTCCAAAATGCATGGAAAATGAAAATTGCAATAAAAGTATCGATGTTCCCAATACTTTGGACTACAGATTTTAATTAACAGCCTGTTTTCTTCCTTTTAGATGGAGGCAATCAAGGTCTAAGCTAATTAGAGATAGAAAAAACATAACTTACTTCTCAAATTAAGGGGGAAAATTGTCTTTGAAGCAAACAGAACTTGAAAGTCTGACAAAAAAAAATCTGTTAATTAAACCTGATGTGACACTTAAAGACCCTGTTTTTTAAAAAAATATATATTTTTAAGCAAACATATTGTGAAAATCATGATTTCCCTAC
>NW_010588246.1:146992-183707 GCF_000705375.1 Tinamus guttatus | reverse complement strand
TACAGTCAGAGGTGCCCTTACATAGTGAATTCTCTTCTATTATACCCTGTATACAGTTTGGGATTGTAAAGCAGGGCATTAGCTGTAATCACGTAAATGTAATATTTGGTTTTGCTGGCATTGTGTGGATATTTTCCTCGACTTGATATGGCCAGCATTAATTAACTGTCTCCTCAAATTCTAGGAAGAGTCTTGAGTGATCTATCTGTTCTCTTGTTATGTTTATTGATCCATTTTGCGTTACTAAATAGAAGGACATTCTTTGTTTATGATTAAGTGATTCAGTGATTATTAAAAGTGAGCAGTGAAGTAAAAGAAGAAGACATGCAGCATTTCTAATGTTTTTTATGATCTGCTCTTTTTTTTTCTGATTCCATAAAAATATTCTACTTATAAATGAAATAATGCATCATCAGTATTTTTCTTTTTACTGCAGTGATGTGTATTGCTTCTAACCACTAAGAGGTTCACATTGTGCTATGGATAACCAAAAAGGAAAATGTGGATATACTGAATTACAGATTTTGTTGTTTGTCTGTTTTTGCCAAATATAACTTTACTAGTTCACTACATTTACTGTACATGCTATATATGTATAAAAATATGTTTGTGTTTATGTCAGACTACTGTTTTCCATCCTCTTGCCCGCCAGATGCTCTTTTTCCTTGCTAATTATTTCCTCTTCTCATTAGGGTTCCTGGCAATTTTTTTTAGCCTATGCACCTATTTTTTTGTATTCCTAGCTGAGTTTTTTTCTTTTCCCTACCTACAGCCCTATCTACAGTGAGAGCTAAAGTGCATATTTCATTTTTTTTGTGCTGCCTCCGTTCAGTAGTGCAGATGATTCATGTACTCTCCTAGGGAAAATATTAATATTTTAACTGGAGAAAGTATTGGAAACCTATTTTTTTAGTTATTCACTTAAATCTATGAACCCTGTTTCTGTCTGTGGTACAGAACCAGTGGAGTCTTAGGCCAGAGATTAGCTTTGATCAAATGGGATTTTCTCCTAGCACAGAATGCAAAAAGCTATCACAGTATAAAATCTGTTCCCAGGTTTTGGACCCCGAGAACAAGGAAATATTGATTTCACGAAAAGACAAAAGCGTTCACTGTGAGATAGTCTACGTGCTGGAACAGCTCGCTCAGAAACATTGAAGAACCTCCATCTTTGGAGATTTTCAAAATTGAGCTGGACAAAGCCCTGAGCAACGTGAGCTAACTTCAAAGAGACTCTTGCTCCAAATTAGATGATCTCCATAGGTCCCTTCCAGCTTAATTAATTCCCTTATTCTTTGCAGTTTTCAAAAATAAAACACAACAAAATTCTCATTTCAATGCCGAAGTGTTTCTGTTTGTCACACGTTGCACATCTTTGCAATTAGGCCTTTTTAGCTGCTGAAGTGATCTCCTGAGAAGGGTTTCCTTTCTTAAATTCATTTTCTTTGCTATTTCATCTCTCTTTGCATCATTCCATGTTTACTCATTCAGAAAACTGCCAATAATTATTACCTTTATTGCCAACAGACTCTTCTAGAAAGGTCCCAACATTAATTTAATTTCTGAAGTGCTCCTGTGAGATCTTATTTTCAAAGAAATTGTACATAATCCAGGTGATGGATGCTGATATTGTCATGAGCTGGCATGAGTTTTTTATTAGACTTTTTATTGTACAAATTCAAATGGAGAATCTGGTTTTCTGATTTTTTTTTTCAGGTATCTATGTGCAAAGGAGCTATACATGCAGATTCTCTATTACTTTCAACTTTATGCTTGGACGATAAAACAAAGGGAGTGTGTGGAGCCAAGGAAATAAAGGAAATAATTTTGATATATTACAGAGATAAAATATGTTACCTTTTTAAGATTCTGAGCATATTGCTGAGCCATGTGGTAAAGCAGAAAATCTAAACATTATTGCATGCTCTGTTTATAGGCAATGATAAGAAAATTCACAGTCATTTTATAGACAATATAAGGGTATTGTTTAGTTGATTTTCTGATTTACAAAAGCTAATGCAGTTACACATAAACTAAGCAAAGCCAAAAATAGGGGGTTTTGTGTCCTTACCAAAATGCTTGTGTTAAAGTAAAAGGTCTGAATAGAGTATAAATTTTATCAATCTCATGTAATTAATATAGTCTCACCATCCGTACTTAGCAATGTGAAAAACCTGTGAAGATCTATGAAAACCAAATAATATAAGGCAGTATGCCTCATTGGGATTAAAAAAAATGCATCAACACATTCTTTTCTGTACTTTCACGTGTCCTAAAGTTCACCATGCTGTTGTGTGTTTTCTGCCCATACTGATTTTTTCAGCCTACTCTTTATATTCTGCAACAGTCCAAGTGATCTTTGACTGTTCAAAATAAATCTTCTGCAGATTCCTGCTCTAAACTTTGTCTACCCAATGTTCTGAATAAGATAGAAACATGGGAGACTGAGGGGACTTAATAATATGCTTAGAATGGATCTGGAAGAACCATTAGGACTTCCATATTCTTGTCTTTTCAGTCTAATAAACAATACTGAAATCAGAATTTTTATAAAAATTGGAAATGCAAAAATGTCATCAAGGGCAACTATATTGCCCTCGTGCTGATGAAGCCTAAAGCCAAGCTTCCTGACCTGTAGGCAAAGCAGGAGACTGAATGCTGCTATTGAATGCTGCTGCTCTAAGGATCAAGCATGTCCTTCTTGTATCTTTACATATTATCATAGCCAGTGCCAGCCATGAAGGTGTTAGTATCAAAAAGCATTTTTTTTCAAATGTAAACAGAGCCTTTTAGGTTATTACAAGTAGTCAAAACCATCAGCTTAAATATTTCGTATGCCCCAAATTGCATTATAGAGAATAAAAGTTGCAAGGCTGCTTTCATTAACAGAATTGGAGGATTCTCCAGTAAAAATGACAGTGTGGAAAATGCTAAATGCTAGCCCATAGCAGTATGTTGGGCTGAGTTGTAATTGCAACACAACCAACTTCTGTGTAGGAAGGACTTCCAAGTCTTTCCTAAAGTGAGAAATTCACCTTCCTGATTTTCTCTTTCTTGGTCATCTTCATGTCACATCAATGTTCTCAGAGTGAAATTCTCTAAGCAAAATCTGTGTTCTCATTTTTGGGGGGAAGGAAGCAAGAACCCTTCAGGTTCTCAACAGCAACACTTTCAGCTGATCGGATTATGAGATTGACTAACGCTACATGGTTTTCTATTCTCCGCTTTTTTTTTCTAAGATGAATCTGCTCCCATCACCATAGTAACTGGTCACTGCAGCATATAGGTCTTTTGAAGGGAAAACGGTGGCTGTGAAACAAAACCTCAGAGGTTAAATTACAAAGTTGGAGAAGAAAGGAGATGTTCTTGAACAGGAACAATGAGGACTCTCTGTGGTGAATGTTATCCGATGGGATAACAGAGCCATGGAACTTAATGACAGAAAATAAGCCATGTCTCTAAATGTACAAGTGAAAGAGTAATTTGTGAGATCTAACAAGGCCAACATCAGGTATCAGGTTGATTCCTCTCCTGTGCAGCACAGAGGGAAGTACAGAAGTGTAGCTGTACTTAAAGATGTACTTAAAGCCCATTATCAAAATGCAATGGTCTATATCTTTGCCTGTTTTCTTTTGCTCACCATTTGAAAATTGCATTTTTATAAGCAGAGTTTGTAATCACATTTTAATGTCCAAAGCAGAGATGGATATAAAGGATCACTTTTGAGAAGGTACATTTTTACCAGTATTTTAATCGTCTGAATGCTAGCAAGTCAAGAAAAATCTCCAAGTGTTTTCACTACAATTAAAATATGTTTCAGGACCAGCTCTGAAAAATTACACAGAATGCCCATGGGTGGGTAGAGGCACAGCTCTTTAAAAATACACGTGATTCAGGTACACTCTACATGTGCCACACTTTCTCCTGTAGCTACTGTTGACATTGAACTTGGCAAGATCCAGTGCAAGAAACTTATTTTCAGATATAGCAGCTGTTATGTGACATATGTCCAGATTTCATTCTTAGCGTAGTTTATCCACCAGGCACCGGAGCCTCCACAGAGCTTTGACCTGAAATTCATAGATCGCTGCAGTATCAGCAACTCATACGTTCAGTATCAATTGGGTATTAAGGCAAGTGTTGTCTTATCTACTTTTAAGGTCTTCCCCACCATTTGTTGTCATTCTGCCTGCTCACCCTCTGCAGAATCTTACTGGTTTTGCAGATATTACAATTTGCTCTCCATTATGTATCGTACTAGAAAATAAAATCACTGAACTAGTTTACTAGTTTGACAACTCAATGGTGTACAGATCTTCTAGAGTGGACAAATCACTTCTCAGAGGTGAGCGACAGGAATGTATTTATTTCAATTTTTGCAACAAACCTTGGAAAGCCATAGAAATTAAGTGGTAGAGCTGTGATAAAGATCTGCTAAAATCATTATGTTATTTGTTGCTCTTCTGAAATCTTGTTGGGTTTCAAGCGAAAATTATCACATATATTTAAAAATTAATAGCATACTATTTTTTTAGAAAAATCCCATTTAATTGTCCTTATCAATGAATTTTAGTGGCTGTGAGGGCTTTCACATCTTCAATCTTTAAAATTCTCCCCATTAGTTTGCATAAGTTACTTACTTAGTTTTACTAGGCTTTTCCAAAAAAACAGAGGATGTTACATCCACATTCCAATTCAAGCCTTCGTGGAGGCTAGAAGAGAATGTGAGCAGAGAAACTGCTGCAGATGGAAAAATAGAACTGGAGGCAAAGGATAATGATGTAAATGAAAAAACGAAAGGGCAGCATAATAAGGATGCTAAGAAAACAAAATGACCTAAAGAAATGTTGCAGACCACTGAGTGTTGGTACCTTCTTGCCTTGTGGCTTTGGAGCTAAAGACTATTAAATTATTTGGGTCCAATTCTGTAAATAATAATTAAAAAGCACAAAGAAAAAGAAAAAAAAATGGTTTCATGTCTCTCAGACAGTTTGAAGCAACTAAAAGCTTGCCTTAAAGCTCATTTGAATTGGCCCTCTATAATGAAAAATGTAAGTGGAGAAAATGAACAAATGAAAAAACAAGCTAAATAGTATTACAATGCTCGTAAAAAAATTATGTTGTCCGTCAGTTGCAACCATTTGTGTTTCTAGCGGACGACTCCATGCATCATTTAAAATTGCTTTGCATTGATGAATTATAGTATATAATTGCCTTTTACATGGATATGGTTTGCTGGGGAAAATCCAGAGTGAATGCAACAGTTTTCAGATTTGGTGTACTCATTCAGCAGTTGTGGGAACACAGAGCAATTTTTGCAGGATTAATGCTCATTGTAGGAGTTGATACTCTGTGACGATGCCAAAGATCATTAACTCCAGCTGGCCGTCTATTGTGCAGAAAAAGCCTTGGGCTGAGGTCACTGCTGTAATTCACATCCTCTTTTCCATAAAAGATTTTGAGAGGATGAGGATGGATACTAGATTTATATGGAATTAGAATTGAATTCTTGGTTATTAACCAACTGAAAAACCGGCAGGACTTTCCAGAGCTTTCGCTTTCTAAAGCTGCCATTTTTCCCAGTTTTTTGAACTTATGTTGACTTGTCCTGCTTGGTGTGAAATAGTTTGTAATTATAAAGATTTTTTTGCATGTTTTGTTTCATGTCATGAAGTTTCATGACTTTTAGCATAAGATATAAGCTACTCTTTGCTTACATATTTTGAGTTCTTCTGTTTGAAGTGCTGAAGGACTCACTAGACATGCAGAAATGTCCAAAACTTTTCTAATTTTTCTTAAAACTTGGTCTTAAATCTGCCCATATACCGTTCATGCTTTTAAAATATTGTTTCTCTTAAATGAGATTTTTCCACTCCTACATTCTGCAAATTACAAAATACTGAGTTCGAGCTAGAATTTAACTGGCTTGGAAATAGTAGTGTAGGCCAAATCTGCAGGAAGTTTCGTCTACAAGGAAAGAAGATTTTTGATGTATTTGTTGTTGCCTTCTATCAGAGAGACAAGAAGTGAAGAATATTGGTTTCGTTTTTTCCTTTTTTCATCTCTCTGGGCGTCCAATGTCGACCTCAAAGGCACATCAAGGGACATGCCTATGTAGATATTGCTGCTGTTGCATGCTGAATTGGTTTTAACAATGAGAATTTAACTCAAAATGAAAACCTCAAAATGAATTTGGAAAGTGTCTCTTCTTATGGAAGTAACTGCGTGGTATTTTAGATCTTGTGTAACTGTTTTGCTATATCAAAAATTCTTCATGTACCTCTGCTTTTGTATCCACTATTTCTGAATAGAGTTACTCCAAGTATTCCTTATATCCTCCTTTAAATGAAAGGCTTGTTTAAATATTGTTAAGAAAAGCTCTTTTTGAGAGTTACTTAAAACATACGCTTTTTTGTGTTGCTGTAGTACAACATTTGTAAATGACATTTGATGCAAAATATTACTAGTAGCCATGATAGGAAATTGAAATGGGGTAGGTTTTGTCCATCCCTGACCTTTCCACCCAATGAACGTGTGACCTCAGGTGAGACATTTCGCTTTCACTAGGTGTGATGGCCAATCCATTTGATCTGTGCTGGAAACCCCAGATCATTCTCTAATAGAAATACACTTTCTAAAGAACTTTTCTTATTTTTAGCCTTGTTAACCATTAAGTCTTCTTTAAAGACAGGAAACTTTAAAATGTCTCAAGAAGTTAATATATTTATTTCCATGAGGCATAGTAAGCATATTGCATAGCTCACATTCTGCATTTGTCCTTTACATTTGTTGATTGATCTTTTAATGATTTACTGAAATTTTTACTGTATTTTTTTTACTGATTTTTTTTTTACTGAAATACTTGAGGAAAAAGGAGGTTGTATAAAACACAATTACAAGGATGTAATTCATCAGTGCAGTTAGTGAGGGAGTTCATATGTGTAACCTTCATCTTTTTTCTTTCTTGTCTCTTGTTTAATTTTGTATCATACTTTTTCTTCTCTTTTGCTAGTCTTTGTGGGTTTTTGTTCAAAAATTTAAGACAACTCCTTGTAGAGAAGAAGATTCCAGAAGAGTTTGGACACTCTGTTTGTAATTTACATAATGGAATCAGCACTTCTTTGACACTTCTTTCTGGTAACCATCTGATATGTGAATCTTTTCAACCATGTCCAAGATAAGGGTTGTTCTATAACATCAGTTATGAAACTGTAACATGCTGAGCAAACATGGTTCATTAATATCAGAATAATGCACTATTTTTACTGAAAACAGCTTTAAAGGAGGCATTTTTTTCTTCCTCTATACACTGAAATTAATAAGAAACCTATTATACCTGATCAACCAGGGCTTCCTAGACTATAATGCTGTTCTGAACACAGTTGGGAGTGTTCTTAATTCCCATCCCATGTCAATTTTGAGAAATGCCAGAGGCATTTCCAGTGTTCTAGCCAGGAACTACAGGAAACCTCTTTTTTTCTTCTAGTCTGAAACCTTGCCTGTGTTCTGTTTGTGTATGGTTATTCACTATTTTTTTGTCTTCATTTTTAATGCATCCATCAACAACCCTGATTAGTAGTCTAGCTGCAGGCAATCTTACGACATTGGAGAAATTTGTGTCAGGAGCTCTAACACACACACATAAAATCTTAATTTTGGCAGACAAGGCTCACAACAAAAGGGCAGAGTTGCTGAAGAAAATGTGCAAGCACATTTTTTTTCAGGTTTAGAGATTAGTTTTTGTTAAAAGTCCTCATAACTTTCTTTACCATCTCTTCGTCTTTTGCAATTTTGCCTGAAATTGATGCCAGGATCTGATTTTCTGATTTTGGGAGCATGACAATGCAAGATAAAAAATGTGTGAGATATCTCTTCCCTTTCTGTCTTTTCCAGTTACAACCACTTTGAAGAGAAGCTACAAGTAACTTTCAGATTCTACATATGCATGGTTTCCAGGCACAACTGAATATTGGAAACTTTTGTTTTTGTCCTAAGAAGAGAGAAAATCTGTCGTCCTCTTCCTTTTCAAACCTTTCTTTTGAGAAACAGCTTTGAAGGATATGGGTAGATGTGCCAGGTCAATCTAATCTTGCTCTAAATACTCTTAATTGCCTTGCACTTAACATGATGATCTGCTTTAAAAGACTCCTGTTCCATATGAGAAAGGTTCTTTTCCTTAATAGAAATCTTGCTTGGGGCTCAGTAGATATGATTTTTACAATTACTAATAAAAGGTTTTGACCAGACATTGCAGAATCTCAGGGTTTGCTTGGACTTGTGTTGGCCCGAGTTGGTTCAGTTGGCTGTCTAGTGGTCCAACCCTTGTCCCCTGTCATCTTTCCAATAGTGGCCACATCGCCTGACTGCATTCTTCTGCAATGTCCTTCATTCTTTCCTTGCCAAGGAGAGGTATCCATCATTTTTCCTTCCACACACACTCTGATTTTCCTTGAAATAGTGTCCTGTTTATCTCAGGTAGGCATTCTCATTCTTTCATTTTGTAACAGGCTGCGTTTGCCTATTGACTTCCATTTCTCACCCTTTTGCCAAACTCGCGTGATTTGTGCTCTGTGCAAGACATCCTGCTCTGTGCAGTGCAGTGGATTTTCTTCTGCAACTGACATATAAGAGCTAAAAAGCTGACCTGCTGTGGTTATCTTGAAAACAGAATAGGCTGAAACAGCACACCAAAAACTCCATTTGAGTCAATGGGGCTTTTTATCTTGTCCCAGCTTTTCTGAGGTTCGTTGACAGCGTGTGCTGCTTTCACTGTTTTCCTTCCTCCTCAGATGCCTTTTGTGAAATCTTGGCTCAGGTCTTTGGAATGCTCTGAATTATATAGACCCATATCTTGTAGCTGCTTCCCTACATGGGATACACAAGGAAAGTAGTCTGGATTAATTCAGAAAATGAATTAAAAGCTTTTCTGCTTTAATTCACTGTGAATTGCTCACATTCAGGACTAAGAATATGTATTATATTAAAGTGTATATAATAGAATGGAGAAATATCATTTTCAAAGTGATTTCCCACAGCTTCCAGAAAGTTTATATCTTTGATTAAAATTCTTCGGCCCTAAACAATGTAGCTGCCGTGAGCAAATGATGATACAGAAAATGAGGAAAATGTGAGTTGTTGTGTTAAACTGACTTCCATTCTCAGTTACCATGGCAATATAGTCTTCCTGGGGGGAAAACTTTCTTATATTATAGCTATATAATTGCTAAATTCTTCTCTATTATTAGAGCTATATTAAGCACAATCTGTCGGTTTTGTATAGTATATTGCAAGGCTAAAGAATGTTTTCTGAACTTAGGTTGCTTGGAAAGGGACTGGAAATAGCGTGCTTGGGCAGCTCTGGATGAACCATGATCTCAGGTGGGATATTGATTTCAAGAGTTGTCCTTCCAGGAGCTTAAGCAGCGCAAGCTCCGATTATTAAGAAAAAAAAATAACCAAAGGACTACTGTGAGGCAGAGCTGTCCTCCTCCTGTATTAGTTACCAGAATGATGTCTTTCCAGTAGAGTCCCAGGCTCACCTTAATGCATTCCATCATGTTGCTGGATCTGTCCAGGAGACCCATCTGCTATTTACATCCTCAGTCGCATTCCCATTAAGTTTGAAATATTTGCTTCTTTACTAAAGGACGTATTATTACTTCTAAGTATGAAATTATTGAGGAATGGATTTTTTTTTCCCTAGGTGAGCTATAGCAACAATGATTCAGTATGCCTGAGAGCTAGAAATAAATTGTCTTGTTGTTCCCCTTCACCTATAGGATGTTGCAGGGATATGCCTAAATGCCAAGGTGGCTCAGTTAAATATGCATGGAGTCACTTAGAATCACTTCAGCACCTTAAAATTCAGATACATCATTACCCAGAGGACATCTTCTGATAATACCTTGTTTCTTTTATTTGAAAAGAAGTGAGAAATTCTTCTGTCATGACACAAGGGCACAGACACTAGTAATACTTCTTAGACACTGGTGAAAAGTTCTATTTCTGTTTTAAATGTAAGCAATAAATACCAATTTCTTCTGTGTTCACAATAAGAAATATAGCTAGTGGACACTGTATATTTCCTTCCTATTAAAACATAACCTAAAATTGCTTTTAATGCGTCTCTCTGATGCCATTCGTATCACGTAAAGGTAATGAAATGTATATTCAGTCCAGTCTAAATCCAATCAAATGCCACTGGGTCCTTTCTGCATTTCTTTCTTTAGGAAGCACTGGAGATATCTCCATGTAGAAACATGGGCCTTCAGCCACAGACCTGAGGCCCAACAGTGCAGATGGCTGAGGAATAGGATAGGGATATGACAATACAGTGATGTTCAGACTCAACGGTTTCAATAAATTGCCTTACTGCATAACCTGTCAAATACGTGTTGTCCCTCTCTCCTCTCTTAATGTTTATGGGAATTCTAAATGCACTCTATTTTTCCTGCTGGCTAGCATAAAGCATCCATGTTAGGGGTGTGAATAATGACCTGGAAAGCTCTAGAGCCCCAAGAATTCGATCTGCTTTGAATATCTAATAAATTACTTATGTACTTAGTTTTAGGCATGTATTTTTGAATATATTTGTCCAGGATCTTAATATGTATGTAAGTTAGGTGCCAAATGCTACATAAAGACTGTGGAAACTCTTACACGTATATCCTTGAGTCACAGGCTGTGATTTACTCATAAGTGCAATATTCTGGGGGGAATGAATTTACCAGGAATGGCTGAATTTTAGAAATCTTAGAAATTTCCAGAAATGTTAGAAATTTAAGATACCTGTCTAAAACCTATTTTCCAGTCAGCTTTGTTAAGGTTGTGTATTCAGGCAGCTTCCTGGGATTTTTCTTTCTTTCTTTGAATATGATTAGGATTGGAAGCAGTAAGAACCAGAAATCCCTAAAGAAGGCTAATCTTGTGAGATTTCCATCCAATTCTTCTGTACTCAAAAGACTACAAATAGTATGACTAAGAAAGCATTCAAATATTTTTTCTAATTCCAGGATTGCTTTTCAGGTTCTTTTTGTATTTATGCAAAGATTCTTCCCAAGTACTTTCCTTCACTGGAAGAATTGTTTAGACCCAGATTCCCTATGGCATCTGGAGGACATTTGCTGTGGTGGTTGTTCTCTCTTTTCCAAAGCAGTAATTCAGTAACTTCCTTTTTTTATATATATTTTTTGTTTTTCCCTATAAGAAGCAGCAGCAGAAGAGCACACCAGAAGGGAAACAAAGGGAAACGGAGAAAGTGAGAGGTAATAAATTCTTTCCCAGATTTCACAAGACTCATAAAAGGGAGAATAAGGCTTAGAAGGGTCTGGCAAAGGATGATTCATTTCAATGCTACTGGCCTTTGAGTAGTCGAAGAGATATGGGGCAAAGAAAAGGAAACGAGGGAGCCTGATTCTAACTCTAACTCTTAATTCTCTGCAACAACTTCCCAGGGGGAACTTGTTGGCATAGAGCTTGTACCTTCTTCTCTTGGGCCTCCCTTGTACTGTGTACAATACACAGGAGATCACTTCGCTATGGACTGCTTCTGCTTGCTGCCTTTTGACCTTCTGGAGCAAGGTTGTGAGCTTCAAACCAAAGTGCCTGGACACTTTCCTCCTATGGATGAGGACGCTCTATAAGCATCACGATTTCCACTATGGAAGGGATTGCTGTAGAATAATTTACTCTGCAGCTTTTGTAATTGGGCTGTGGTCTTCTATTTCTTCTCCGGAGTGTTTCTTCTCCTTTAGAAAGACAACTTGCCTTGCACTTTGACAGTGACCCATGTATACATTCAAAATGGTGATGAGCCATTACAGCATGAAAACAGCCTTTCCAGTCATATACGTGAAACAAGACTGACATCTAGCAGTCAATTCTGGTGTCTGCATCTGGTGATTACATTTCTTGCTTTCAGTAATAGTATGCAGTAAAATTATTTTTCTTTGGTTTGTAATAGAAAGTAGCACTCATTTGTAGAGCACACTTACTCTACACACAAGAGGTATTCAAAACTTATAGCACTCCTGTTGGTCATTTTTCAATCAATTTTCATTTTATGGCTGGGAAAATAAAGCAAATATGAAATGTCCTGTCCAAAGTCTCCAGCTATTTCTGTAGGATAATTATAAATGAACCGACTCTTGTCTAGAATTAACATCTTCTAACAAGCTAAACTAACTCGAATTCCCAGCAATGAAGTAATTTCCAGCATTGCTGGTAGACTGTGGCAAAGAACCACCTGATGATCAGCCTTGTAGATTTGCAGTCTGCAGCTGAAAAAAATATAACATGGGAACACATGTTACGTGTCCTGGAATCCATATGTAAACACATATACTAGCAGGCATCACCACATGCCTTTTGGTGGAGTGGCAATGGCCATCACCATATTCCTTATTCAGGGATTCACTTTTTAGTGTAGCATGTGTGGGCAATGGCTATGGCTTTGAAACACTGAACAAACGTGGTGGGAGGATAAGTTCTTGGCCCAAAAAACCTATTTATTTGCCTAACTATTTTATACTTAACAGCTAGTGTCCAGCTGTGCCTTTTGGCCCCATTGTGCTGTATGTCACAGCATGATGGACTAGGTTGGAAGGGATCTCTGGGGACCTATCCATCCGTAGACTAGACTAGTCCATAGACTACATCTAACCTAGACTACTAGACTACAAGTCTCTAGATTGCTGTCTAATCTAAACCCCCTACTCAAAAGCACTACTCACTTGAAAGGTTAAGCTCACTCAGGACCTCGCCCAGTTGAGTTGTGAAAATCTCCAAGAATGGAGACCTCCCAACCTGTACAGAATCTCTTTTATATATATATATGTATGTATATATATATATAGATATATATGACTTAGGACTTACTTACAAGATGTACTATTTTCCTTTTAACCTTAAATTCCTTTTTGGCATGTATGAAAGTTCTTCAAAGTTTCTAAATAATCTCTTCAAGCATCTCGGTTGATCTTTACTGACATTCAAATATAGATGGAGGATGATGTTCTGAATATTTTACACAAAATGAACAGCAGCTTTTTAATTAGTCCTGAGGTATATTTGAAAGAATAATTCAAATATTATCACTGCTAAAATAATTTAAATAGATTGCCACCTATTTATTATGCAAAGCTTACACTGTTATTAGGAAATACAATGGTTTTAATATATTAGGTTGGCATTTTGCTGCTTCTTAAAGGAAATTAAATATTTCTGCAGGCAAATTAAATGCCATACTTATTTTAATATAATACAAAAGGCCATGACTAATGTCTTGTTTTGTGGGCTTTTTTTTCCTTTTTTGGTGACTTCAGTCTCTCCTTAAGACTCGAGAGGTGACTATGCATTAATTTCAGAGCCTGAGAGCACTAGAAAGAGTGCATCTCTGAAAGGAAAAAGAACACTTTGCCCTACCTTTTGTCTCTACTGTTTGTGCCAGAGCTTGCCAGGTGGTTAGAAAAAGAGGAGCTAGCTGTTTTATGCTTTTTCTAAGTAAGTCATATGGCTTCTATCACTGGCTATATGAAAAAGGCACTGCCCTTTATCTTTCTGGTTAACCCAGATGCTTTAACCATGTGCTTGATTTTCTATTTTTAATTCATGTTAAAGTAACACCTGGGCTAATAGCAGAGATCAGAAGTCCATACTACTTCAGACAACTTGCAGTTTGAGTACTTGTGGCATATGACTGACAGAAATCAGAAGAAAAGAGATATGACTGGGGAAATACGTAGGTGGGATGCTCTGGGGAACTGTAGCATCTCTCCTACGAGGAGAGACTGCGAGAGCTGAGCTGTTTAGCCTAAAGGAGAGAAGACTGAGAGGACTTCCAGTGTATACAAATACCTTAAGGAAGCTGCCAAGAGGATGGAGCCAGACTATTTTCAAGAGTGGGCAGTGATAGGACAAGAGCCAACAGCTGCAAACTGATGCACACGAAGTTCCACGCAAAAATGAGAAAAAAACTTCTCAGCTGTGAGAGTGAGAGAGTCTGGAACAGGCTGCCCAGAGAGATTGTGGAGTCTCCTACTCTGTAGATATTCAAAACCTTCCTGGACATGATCCTGTGCAACATGCCCTAGGTGTCCCTGCTTGAGCAGGGGCTTGGACTAGATTATCTCCACAGGTTCCTTCCAACCTTAATCACTCTGTGATTCTGTGACAATTTTTTATATTAATACCCAAAAAGCGCTTCCCGGTTTTGAAGTGCTTCCCAGTTCCAGTGGTGTTTAGTCCTAGTTGCATTTTGACATGAGATCAAAGTGCACATCTACTTGATCTGCCTCGTCATCACAAACTGCTCTGTCAACCCAATTTTGGGGTGACCTCAGCTGTTGATCCCTCTCTTGCGTGGACACACTGTGGAGATGGTCAGCTCCTGCCTGCCTGTCCCTTAAGGATTTGCCAGCCCTCACTGTTCCTCCTTCTATGTAATGAATCTTTAACAGCACTTCAACTGTTTTACTCCAACAACAAGTTAATACTCTTTTGCGAGAGCTGCTAATTCATCATATTCTTTTCTTTTCTTTTTTTTTTGAGACAGACCAATGGAAGTAGTGGACCTAGCTGTTATTGCCATAAAAATTCATGGATGCGTGTGCAGAGGCAGCACTCCCTAAAAGTCTCAGTCCTCCTTGTTACTGGATTTGGAGACCTCCCACCACTTCAAAGCTCTCAGGCTTTCTAATTGTGTTTCATCTCCTCCCTTGCTCAGCCATCCCTGCTGTAAATGTCTGTCGATCTTCTCATCTAAAGGAATCCGATACGAGAAACAAGTGGATGGTATTGAACCACCTCTGCCATTAACTGTCTCTGACTGGAATTAAATTTGCAGAGATAATGAGCATTCTACGGCACTTCTCTTTGTATAGAATAATGTATTAAACCCAAACTGCTGGACCCTTGAACATGATGGCAAAGGCAGAAGTACAGGTCGCAACCTATTGTATATACATGTTTAGCATGATAGTGCCTTAATTCATTTTTTGCTTCCTACCAAAGCTAAGAAGTCCATGATCTGATGATTTTGTTGCTGTAACTCTAAACAGTTGCTACAAGGAAGAAGGTACCAGTCTGCTGGAAAAGTCCATGCTAATGATGTTACCTACAAGACAATAATTTCTCATGGCAGATCTAGGAATCTGCTTAGGAACTTTTCCACAATTATTCATTTTACCCTAATAGAAAGACATATTTGCAGCATGTCTTTTCTATCCCCCAGTAAGTGAGAAATGTTGAATAATAACGGCCTGAAATAGTAGCTTCACATGTGAGGGTAGATGGAAACTGCATGTGTACCTTGTTACAAGTCAGAATAACCTGAAGAGAATTACTACAAGGCAAATACACTTTATTTGAGAAATATATTGGAAGCTGCCACCATCCATGTTTTTCTGATATGCAGCTCTTCTTGTGCCTGTTCTCCAATAGCTGTGGAACACCTATCAAGTGATGCTGCAGAAGTTCTAGCTGGGCCTTTTCTCTCTTCTGTCCACCTTTTTTGTCCTCCTTTGTCTCATATATGGGAATTTCCTTCTCAAAAGTTCTTCATGTGATTTTGTTGTTGATTAGTATCAGACAAGGGAACATGAATGGACTGTTGCATGCAGGAAATGAATTTGTTCTGTGCTGTTTTGCCTTAACTAAAAGCTACCCAAGAAATATTCCTTTTCTGCTGTTCGGTACTAAACTAAGGAACTGAAGGACACACTAACAGAAATAATAAACTGCTTTAAAAATAGCTGTTTATTTTTGAAAATGGCAGTGGTTTAAAATCAACTACTCTGGGGCGGTCTGCAGTCTGCAAGATAGGACATCTAATAACTTGCAAGAGGAGCAAACTTCTGAAATAATCATTTCAGAATTGAAAAATATATGACCTGGATTTCACAGAGGCATTTATGAGCTCAAGTTTCATTTATTTCAATGCAGTTTAGGCTCTTAAATGTTTTGTGAATCTAGACATAACAGCTTTCATCATTATCAAATGATCTTCTGGAAAGGTTCAATATCTGCCTCAAGAAAGCAAAAAAATGTGCAGCCACAGTAATTTTTCACATAAATGCTTGACTTTATATGGAAGCACATTTTAGCAGTATGTTGTTTTGCTATGGTAAATATTATTACTAGCCATTCCAGATAGAAGATGTAATTTCAGGTGTATATGATGTTTTCCTTTAAGAGATTAGCAATATGATTTCTCTTCATACACATTGACAAATGGTTTCTGAAATAGACAGTGTCTACATGTCCACATTTTTTTTCTTGAAGAAATAGTAATTGGAATTTTAGTGAATGGAAAACCTTACAAAGTTATATGATAATGCTTTCTATGGATATTTTTTACCATGAAAATGAAGGTAAAGTCAATGAGTTTGTGGAAGGAAAGAATAGATTTAAGTGCATTAATTTGCATAATTGACAAAATCCTTACCAAAGACAAAAGTAGATAAAGTCCTTTAAAAAAAATAATTATAGCAAAATTTAAGATGTCGAATGTTTATGAACAGCTTTAAATAATTATAGCAAAATTTAAGATGTCAAATGTTTATGAACAGCTAAATGTCTCAAATCAACAGTGTTGTAAACCATCTGGAATATCCAATTCCCTATGGAAATGGATATGACCATCTAACATTTTGTGAGCTATTTTATGGACATTTTCAAAGGTCAGAGGAGGAAAAAAAAGAAAAAGCTGTCCATAAAAATAAATTGTTTACACCTCCTTTCATTTTATTTATCTTTACTTCCTAACCTGGGAAAAGTTTTCTATCCAAAACTGTGTGAGGTACAGCACACAATGAAGCTTTCTTTGGAACATTTTTTTTTTTAAGTCACATTTATAATGCATAAATAACATATGCCTCCCAGTCAGGACTAACATTTAGGAGAGTGACAAAGCGGCCTCAAAGTCCAGAGCTGTCAAACACGATGATGAATAAAAGCTTCTGGGGTAGAGGTAAAGATTTGCCTGGATTGACAGACAAAGAGGTAAACCACAGAGAAAATGTACAGGGACCATGTACAATTCAGCTTGAAGGCTTAATTTCCATGAATTCCTCTATTTTAAAGAAAAATAACCCAGTTGAAGAATATAGAGGGTTCTTTAGTAGGGCAAAATTTAACCCAAGTAACGCAACAACCAAGATGCCCCCTCTCTTTTCCAAGAACCTTCTCCCTCTGCAATAGAATAAAATAAGGAATAACCAGTAACTCTTTCACTTTTAAAGATTTCATTTTTGTAATAAAAGGAGTTCAGCACCTCATAGAACATATATGAAGCATGAATGGGCAAAACAGAAAATTTTAAACCTCTGTAGCTTAGTCTGACAGGCCAAATTTACTTCTGCAGAGGGAATATTTGGGGGAAAGAAGACATGAACATGAAAATACCTTGTAATGATAGACATAAAGGCTGCTGTGATGTATTACATTAAAAAAAGGAAAAAAAAATGACAAAGACCTCTTCCTAGTCTTAATTTCACAGAAAATCAGAATCACTGGGAGTAAATTTATTAGCCACTGGTTTGTCATGTATTCCAAAGTTTAAGTAAAATCCATTGGATAGCTGATGTGTGTAAGCCAGCTTGCATTTCTGCATTTCCATGATCTGCACATGAAAATTATCATTCATAATGATTAGATTTTTCGTTTACATAATTTATTTCTGTAAATAGATGCTGCCTTTATTTTCTTCCTGTGTATAAAAAGTCAGCAGTTGAATGCAGAGAGCAAGAGGAAGGCATTATATACATTGTAAAACAGTGGGGAGGAGAAACCAGGGAAAGTGTGCTAATTAGGCTTGGAAATGAGCGCTGCTATAGTCAAAGCACTCTTGAATATATGGAAGTAGAAATTTTGGGGCTGTGCATACACTTTTTAAGAAGTGAACATTAAAACTCATTTATATCTCTTTAATATCTTCCATGGAAGGATTTTAAATATTGCCAAACTCTATTAATTTATTCCAAAAAAATTCTCAAATCTAGGAGAAACAAACTTTTACATTTTGCATTGCAATGCCCGATATGTACTAGATATGTAAAACTAAACTTAGAAACATATATTAGAAAAGATTCCTTGTTAGAGAAAGACCTATGCAGAAGCATTTTTATTTGCAAGTGGTTTTGCTTTTTAGCCTGTGCTGATAAAAAGTGGCACTAGTAAAGAAAGTATTATATTCTGTATATCCTAGTTCTTAGTCATTTGCTGATCCTCAGCTTATCTTCCTTGCTTTCATCATTTTTTCAGCCTTCTGCAGAGGCAAACATCAGCATGCCCAAAGTAAACACAAATACTAAGAGCAGACCTTTCAAGTGCTGTAAGGATTCTGGGTTGCTTCGGGAAAGAGCAACCAGAAATCAAGTGAATAATGTTTCTGTTCTATTTTATATCATAGAATCATAGAATCATAGAATGCTTAGGGTTGGAAGGGACCTCTAGAGATCACCTAGTCCAACCCCTCTGCATACGCAGGGTCACCTAGAGCACGTGGCACAGGACTGTGTCCAAGCGGGTTTTGAAGATCTCCAGAGAAGCAGACTCCACAACCTCTCTGGGCAGCCTGTTCCAGGGCTCTGTCACAAGTCCATATATTGGACAAGTTTTCAAACTTCAAACACATTGAGCAGTGTGACTTGTGAGATGAAGTCTCTGTAGTATCTAAGGGTTTTTTTAATATTTTTTAGAAAGAGCGGTGTTCTGGGATGATCCAAAACTTCAGGATCACTAGGTCGAAGGAACAGCATCAGAACATCTGTGGCCTACTGGACACAGAAAAGTTTATAACTTACAGCTCCTCATGATATGTGATTTAGATGATCGTTTGCTTCGCTTCATGATAACCTACTCTTCATTTCCAAGACCTCAGAGTCAGTGGGTCAAAGAAATAACAACTGGGCATTTTTGACTTACTGAACTCAACAAGGTTTATAACTTACAGCTCCTCCCCATGTGTGATTTAGCTGGTCATTTGTTTCATGTTTCACGATAACCCTTAGAACTATATTAATAAATAAGGGGGTTTTGGAAATAAAATTGTCAGGCCTGCTGGTCATGGGGTCATATGTTCTTTTATTTTATAGCACTGCAGATGTTAATACTGCTTTGCTGCCTGCTTAAAGTACTTTTATGTTACAAATAGATGAAAGATGGGAGAGAAGTATCATTTTGTCTAACAATGCAATTCATACTAAAAAGAAAGAATGCTATTCTTCAGCCTTCTTCTTTTTTTTTTTTTTATTTTATTTTTGTCCACTATTCTAGATCGTTTTAGGAAACAATCAAGGGTTTACCATATTTTTTTTTATTTCCTTCTAGGAAAATTCTCCAACTTCACTTAGAATATAATAAATTTTACTATACAACTTTTGTTGAACAGGCAAAGAGTAAACAAAAAGAAAGGACTATTTTATCTTTGTGTTCAACACATGGTTAATTAATAATATATTGAGGAATTTTTAGGGGGATTTTATGAATTTTAAAGACCTAATATGAAAAGACTGCTGCTTAAATTACCTCACTTTAATTTCTTTGTTCTCAGGTTTGAAATTTTGGAAGTGCTTTAAGTCTTCAGTAGGGAACATGCTTGTGTACATGAAAACTGTTTGTAAAGAATTAGAAGGTATTTCCTGACTGTTTATCTCAAATGTCTTGAACCTGAGCCTTAATTTATGGAGCCAAAATCATTTCAGAGTATTTTTCAATGGAGTGTAGATATATATGTGTGTATGCTTGTGTACATGTATGCATGTATGAGCTGGAGAATTAGAGATTATGATGATTAGAGTGTTTAAAAGACTGATAAATCACAGCACCTTCAAATTTCAAAACACTTTATTAAACTGATATTCATTAACAACACATATTGCCAGTGGCTAGTTCTTAATTACTACCAAAGATTATGTCTACATGTTCAAACAATCAGTCCTTAACACTCTTATCTTACATTAACTCTGAGTAGGCAACACCAGGAGGTTGCTGCTCTGTAGTTAGTGTTGATGGCTGTGGTCCTTAATGGTCTTTCTCCTGGAAACCAAGGACTGGGAGATATTCAACACCTTTCCTCCCTAATTGTTGGCATCTGATACTTCTTAAAGAAAGAAAAGGGGCTACAATCATTTGCGCTTGACATAGCTGCTATTTTTGCAAACAGTTTTTGCTGGTTTTTCTGTATTTTTGATGTTTTTCCTGTGTATTTGGCAAGATGAATTGGCTTCACCAGATTCCTTTCCTGCAGTTCTATATCCTTTGTGGTTTCTGCCTGTGCACAATGATGTACCCTGTTTGTACAGCTGTGCCACAAGTCTTTACTTGCCCCTTTCATATCATGCGTTATTTATATATTTAAGCTTAGCTGAGTTACAAAATATAAACTGATGGTTATGCTGCACACAGTGTTAACATCTTCAAAATATAATACAACATTGTCAGTAGCATTATTTTGATGTGTTATGGCTGGCTAAAAGACAAACAGATAGTAATTATATCTTGCTTAGTTTTCCTCTACGTAATGGATGCTAACGGAGCTCTGCTTTGGATCCAGAATAATCTTGATATGTAAGACAAGAGAAGACGCAGTAAGATTTAGTGCTGGATTTTCAAATATGTGGCCAATGTTTTGCAGGCACAGTTCATACTTCTAACTCACGCACCTCTTCTCTCCTCACCTATTGCAATGAAGACTGAAGACTTATAGCTAAACTGTTTTGTAAGACCTATTTCACTTTATCCCATGATAAACTGGAAGCTGGATCTCTTTATAAGAAGGTTTTTTTCAGAAGTGATACTTGCCAGCCTAATTCTCTTCCTAAATCACTGATTTCAGTGGGAAGAGTGATAGAACACTACAGAGTGTTTATAAAAACCTTGCATTATGCTTTTAAACATTTTACAATCTTGTTTCAGTGAAAAATGGAATTACTTTTAGCACAGCACACTTTCAAAGCTGGCATGAAATGCATATAAATTGCATTGTCCTCCTTCAAAGCATGATGTGTATGAGACATATACAATTCTTTTACTATATTTTCAGAATCGTAAAGTATATTTCTATCTTTAGAGACACTTGTATTATGTCTATGAAATCCTAATCCCTTTCTGTCTAAACTTGTATGACTCTAACTAAGCTTGACTCTACAACTTAGTGACAGCCCAGAACTCACCTTCCTAAATACACTGGCATGAAAACAATATCTTGTTCCAGGCAGAGGTATGCCTAGTCATTCTCCACATCAGGAAAGATGTTTAGTTGTTATTTTCTGTAAACCACAAGAGCTCTCATGTAGTAGGAACATGAAATCATTCAGGTCAGTCTATATTTCATTCATCTGCTCAAAGCAGGGTCAGTTCTGAGGTCATACCAGTCTCCTCAAAGCACGAGCCATCCTTGGTCTTGAAAGCCTCTAAGGATGGAGATAGCAAAGTCACTCTGGTCAACCTGCTTGACTGTCTTCATAGTGAACAAGTAGCCCTTCATATTCAGAAAGTTGAAGAGCAGAAAAGGTCAAATTCAAAAAATGGGTCAAAATGCTTAAATTAATATTTAGTTTGCCCAGATTATTATTTTATCTGCAACTGTGGTTAGATGTAGTGGCCAGCTAGCCTTGTCTGCCCTTCTGCATCTTTTTCTTTTTCTTTTTTTTTTTTTTTTTGTCCACCTTCATGCCCAAATTTCGGAATGGCTTTTCCCATTTTGTTGCCTGATGTTGTGTGACATTAAAATCATTGCTGAAGTGTTTAGGCTCAGTATCGCCACATTAGCAAACATTAGCAATTGCGTTTAAATTGTTGCTTGACTGTATTTACTAATGTGGCGATACTGATGGATCTGCAGTGTTTCATCCAGATATATAAATCCTCATTTAGAACTGAGGGCTCTTGAGCAAACAAAACACTGTTAAATTGATAAAAGTGTTGATTCCTAAAAGTTTGATGGAAGGATAATGAACTGGAATTGGCAGCATGCCTAACTGGGTAACAGTATCTCTTCAGGGACCATTTACACCCCTCCAATGTACGGAGGACTTCCTGGGAAATGTAGAACACTGCCTCTGACTGAGAATGGTGTTGGTTTAACTTTGAGCTGGATTTCCAAAAATTTGTGCAAAAGGATGCGTAGGGCAGAGGTCTTCACCTGGAGACATCATCGTGAAATGAATGCACCATTAATGTTTATTCTCTGGAGGGAAATTTAAAGAATCACCAAAAGGGCCACGTTTAAACGTAGCTTAGCTAGATACTGGAGTTCAAGATATAACTTTCTATAGCCTAGGGCTGCTGAATTAGTAGCTTAGAGTGAAAGCTCCAGAAGCCGTCCCACATTCAGTGATTCACAATCACCTTCTTTCCCCCACTGCTTTCACCAAACATACCTTTCATAGGTAAACTAGTAAAACAGGAGAGATGAAAATAGCACGACAGCTCATCTGAAAGGTAGGAGATGCAAACTGGTTACAAAGCGTATTCACACCCACAACCTAACCCACTTTGACAGCAAGTCTACTGAAGTATATTAAAATGCAGATGGTTTTTAATGGAAGGTTTCTCAAAAGACTAAAAATAAACCAAGAACAATGTACTCAAATGTATATAGGATCAATTCACTCAAACTATTACAGATCTTTTACAGGATTATTGGTGTTTCGTGCCTTATGGCTCCAAAGTGATCAGAAGAGCAGCAGAACTTTTCTGTGCTACCTATTGGCCAAAATGCAGCACTGAAACATGATGAGGGTGGCCGAGAGCTACCCTCAATCCTCCTTATTCCCTTGAGGCTGAAGGTCCTATTTTTCTTAGAGCAGAGTTCATGGACACCAGCATCATGCCAGTCTTCCCTAAAAGAAGGGAACATCTCATCTGCAAGAGTGGACCTCATGTTTAGCACCAATTCTAGATAGATTAAGGTCCTGGGATACCAGCCTAACTAGGCTACAATCTCTGCAGCAACAGATTTCCATAAGTTAGAGCTTCAGCTTACTCAGCACTCCATCAGGCAGACAGATCATTTGTCTGTGACTAATTAAAGTGGTGTAGTCAGATGTATGTGATGATATACCTTACCAGGAGCCTAACATTTGGCTATGCCAGACATACATTCACGTCTTCTGTTGTCTTCAGAGATTAAAACTAGTTGCAAAAAAAAAAAAAAGCAAAATATTTATCCTCAAACACCTGTACTTAATGCTAAACAAAGCACATCACCTTGCTCGTTCAGTAAATGCAAAGCATTGCAGAGTTGGTACGAAGTGTCACGCCAGATCGGCCGGCGCTAAAGTGCAGTCTTCAAAGGCATTTCCCATTCTCACATCTTGAAAACTGTTACACAGGGAGCATATTTTTTTCGTAAACAAAAGAGGCATAGGAGTTACAAATAGGCATAACAGTTAATTTAAAAAGGAATTATTTGGTGTATTAGAAAATAACACTTTCAAACTGCTGGTTTTCAAGGATATTTATATTTCTTTTTTAAAATCTTTGCCTTCGTTTCTTTTTACATAGGCACCTAATCTGCTAGTAGCATGTTCCAGCACTATTGGCATTTCTAATACAATATGCCAAAACTGATGCTACGTAGCTTTTTATCTCTTTTATTATTATTTATCTTCTAAAGTTTTTAAATTTATTTGTCTGGCAATGGACTTTATGGAAAGCCACATCTAGAAAGGGGGAGCCATGCAGAATTGTACATCCTTTTGTGTCCAGAATAGGCTTGGATTTGGCAAATCCCTTCAACAGTTCCTTTCTGGAATAAAATTGTTGCACTGAATAAGGGTGCGAATAAATGAAAAACTCTTCATATTGCTTACTGAAAACCATTAACAACCACCAGCACTCTGGATTACAAGCTGCCAGTAGAGAGATACTGCCAAAAGGAAGTATTAGTGAAAAACTTAGTAAACTACCTCCTTTTAATTTTTCTGTCATTCTTTCCTGATTTACAATTGTGAAACTATCTCTCCACAGTGAAACGCTTTGAGATGCCAAGTGATTTTTCAGAGAAGAAAGCAGAAGTGTTTGTATATATACAACTATATACATATACAACTATATGTACAAATACAAATATATATATGTGTATCTTTATATATACAAAGTAGCAAAGTAAATGACTCGATAAAAGACTTGCCAGTCTTTTATGTTTCCTTATAAAAGTAAACAAAGGACTTCTTCCTTCTGCATTCTCTTCCTTGAACATCATACATTTAATAAAAGCACCAGCTTTGATAGTTAGTTTGTTGACGTTAGGAGCAATAAGAAATAAGAAGGTGAATGGTGCATGTTATCGAGAACAGATCCCACACAGCCTCTTTCTCTAGCTCTGTTATGGCCCTGACTTCCAAATATTTATTAAGGTGACTAGCATACAAGAAGGTTTGTTAAAATCCATTATGCCACTCAAAAGCACAAGTTGAAGCGGGAATTTTAACTTTTGTAGCATCTGGACTTTTGTTTCATAAGGACTACTATTATTTCATCTACACCAGCAAGTGCAAGAGATCCTAGGCATATTGCTTGATGCAAGAGAATGGATTTTCGTAGCAATAAATTTTTTTTTTTAATTTTTAAAGAAGAGTGAAACTGGAATAATGTATCTTCTAAGTTGCCTATAATTAACCACAAGAATGCCCTTTTCAAATTTTGTAAGGCAGATTCTGTACCATCAACAAATTAAGACATCTCAAAAAATGCCTTGCAAAGATCATATGCAAATCTGTGTATTATTCAAGGTAGATTTTGTTTTCTATAAACACTGAGAATGATTTTCCACGTTTCTGATACCACATCAGTTCAACTGTTTTAATAGAACTTGCAGACTGCAGTAAAGCATCTCAAAGCTTTGAAAGCTCTCTGAAAAACATGCCTGCGTAGCTATTATTCCATTCCACCTAATTTATTACATTCTCCTTAATTATTTTAAACAACCTCAGAAAACTGCACAGAAAATTGAAGACAGTTCTCCCCACCCGCAGCAGTTTCTGGTCATTTTCGGTTATTACAAACCCTTAATTGTAACTGTTAAGGAAGACTCAGAAAGTTCCACTAATGTGAGCTGTGAGAATGAACAAACCAGAGAAAATCTCTATAAATCACTTCTGCTGAAACCTTCCCATTCAAAGAGCTTGTTTTCTGGAGCTGATGTTAGCAGCCTGATTTGGAGAGCTGTAAATCCATCTGCCCCCTTAGACATTGTTTTTCTTGCACTCGTTTTTGAGTGTTTTGCAGAATGTGATAAGTATAAACCCCCGCTTCTGCTATTTTCTTAGTCTTTTGCCAAGATCAGTCTATTGCCAACCTTAACACTCAGTCTGTGCTTCTGGCTTGGGAGCATATGGCAAGCTGTCTTTCCATAGTAATGGCACCAAATATTTGTGTATGATTTGCTGTACTAGAAGTATGCTCGTGTTGCACCTACATATATGTTTAACATTTAATCATTTATTTATACCATTGGAAAGAGCCCAGGGGCTTGTCTGTGCTAGCTTTTTGGTTGCATCAGCTGCAAATATCTGAGAACAATGTTGAGATAGTATTAAACCGACAATATATGGGCCATTTTTTGACACTACTTGCAGAAATCAGACATCCTCTGGAGAGTTTTACTGAGCACAATAAGCTATTAAAAAAGAAAAAAGATGAGAGGTCTGGAGTTGAGTGATTGCTGTACTGACTGAATTGCATCTCCTAATTTAAGATACTTAAAGCATTGAACAAGCTGATAAGGGATGCATTTTATATGTTCCTGCACCTGAAAAGGTCATGTATTGACAGACTGAATTAAGAAAACCTTATCTAAAATGTTTCAATACCAACTTCCTTTCTTTCTTGGCAAAAAGATATCAAAGGGTATGTGCTTATCATATGCTTTACTATATAATCATGTTAGGCTATGTTATGGGTAAAACTAATATGAGCTCTGGTTCCTGGTGAAAATACATATATTCATTTTCCCACATGCCAGATTCACTTTGTCAAAACAGATTTTTTAGTGCCAATGTTCTGCTTAGCTCAAAATTAAGCAAACCGGATATATCCTAGAAAAGCCAATGACCTGAGCACTCACCTACGGCTGGGGTTAAGGAAAAAGAGAGCTGGACTTTGAACTGGTGCTTCCCGGGGCAAATTAGTGCCCCTGTCACTGACATTTTATGGACAACATCCTCTGTTTCATCCCAGCGCCCACAGGCTCTCTCCCAAGACAGTGAAAATTTCACAGGCGGAAAAGTTTTATTTCCAGTCTTGTGCTATTCTCCCTGAAAAGAACGTAAAAGATATATTATTTCTCTGCACAAGGGTGGATTTTGCACTCTGGTAAGCTCTTCTTTGCTCCGTGTAGTCTCCTCTACTTCATTGACACTACCCACGTGATTCAATACTAAGCAGCGTAAGGAGTGAATCGCAATGTGCCACACTTTTATAGCTAAACTCATATTATCGAGAAGCATAAAACTAATGAAGCTGAGTTGCTGGGGTTTTTTGCATTCTTGCACATGCCCTTTCTATCTTCATGCCTTTTTTGAGTTCTCTCTGCATCTTTATGTACACCAGAATGTCTGAATGGCACCAAAATGAATCTCAACTTCCACCTGTGACTTCTGCATAACCGTCTACAGGATTTTGGTCCATGCTCTACTTTTAACAACTGAATGTGTCTATTTGTGAACAGACTAGAGGAGATCACCCTCATTTAGAAATGTAAAATAGGGCTGGCATGATTAATTGTGCAATGAATGAAACTAAACTTTATATTAATGCGTTAGTCATAAATATTAATCAAATGCATCTGTACTTATACAAATATATGCAAATTCTGATGTTTAAATTTATATATTATCTATTATGTCATATAATATAATTACATGCATACAAGCATTTAACTTCAATATTATTACATTATACTTCTAATCTATTGTATAATATTAAGCTATCATATTATACATAACAATAATATTTATATCAAGTCTATTTTGTTGATAATAAAGTAGGAGAAATATGCTTGGTAACTAAGAATACTTACCTTTTTTATCTCTGGTGCATAAAATAGCCTGTTCAGTTGCTTACTGGTGCATATGGGTACAATGGGTACACAGGTTCCTATGCATATTTAGCATAAGAGATTCCCTGGATCCTTCTATTATGGAACCATATGTAATTCCAAGATGATATTTTAATTGACCTCTTTCTTTCCCGCTTACTGTTTATGATGTGAAAAGACACTATAAAAATTTGCTTCAACTTGCTCTGCTGTTTTTGTCCTGTGTTGTCACTCTAAGGTGGCCTAAGTATCAACTACCAAAAAGTGTTGGAGCACTTGAATTAGACTCAGTATCAGTTCACTTACTTAGGCTGCACTGAAATGGAATTTATTGAAAGTTTTCAAGAATTAAAATAGCCTTTTTTCCAATAAAAGACTTTTTAAAAGGTTCTATATGCTCCGTATCCTCCTATAAATATTATTTACTTGGAAAGTAGTATTCCTTTTATTGTTGCGATTCATCATAGGCTGTGCAATGGGAAAGTTCTGCTTTGTTAAATGTTAATTAAAATTTAACATTTTGCTTTAACTACTAATTCCATAATATTGATGCTCTTCAGTTTGTGCATTATTCATTCTAGCTAATGCCAGTTTAGTTGTTCAGCTTAATTGCATTTATACTAATGCACTCAGAAACCCTTTGTTGCTGCTGTCTAAAGAAGACTCTGATATTGAAGGACAAGTCTGTCTCATGCGAGGTATAACGCTTCATGTTTTAATACAAAGTCAGATTTCTAAAATGGACAGTCAAAAGCTGATTTCCCATTTAAAACGTTGAATTTCTGAGTGGATAATGAGTTTCTGAGAAGGGAACTCATTAGCATGTTGCATTTTGAGCAGCCATAGGCTGAGTGGTCAAGATGGGAATCCTGGGAAAAATAAGTTAGAAAAGAGAAGTTTTAAGGAAGCAGGAAAGCTCTACTAATCCAGTTACTGTAAGCACTTAATAGCACTAATATGAGTTTGTAACAGTTCTGGAAGACTTTTCTTGGATGCAAAATCCATTGATTTTCTTAAGCTGTAATGGTTCTCTTAAAATGTAATGGGGAAGAAAAAGAATCCCTCTTCATAGAATCTCACTCTCTTTATAAAGCTTAGAAACAATAATGGGCTGAAAGTCCTTTTTTGTTGTTGTTTTTGGTTTTTTGATGTTGCTGTTTTTGTTTTTGTTGCTTTTTGATGGAATGAGACCCAAAAATAAATGAACTTGATTCAGCTTTCCATTATCTAGGGTCACTGAAGACTGGGATAAGCCGAATGAAAGACAAACAGACAGTACAAATGCAGCTTTCACTAGGCTATAAAAATAGAGTAATGGAGGGAGAAAAGTCAGTCACGCTGCTCCAGAAGCACGGAGGAAGCAAAATGGAATTTGATCCACTTTCAGTAATTCACATGGCAGAGAGCCATGCACAAGTGACTAAACTGCTTCCAAACTCAATGAGTGCAAAGTAAACCAGAAAGGATGTCGGCCTTATTAGTGCAAATTAAATTGTCTGCACATAACTGGGTATTCATTGGACTTCTATTGGACAAGTATCTGAAGCTCAGATTCTTGTCATTCAGATATAGTTAGGATAAAGAATTAGTCTGGTGTTTACCTGAACTCCTGGTTGTCCTGGCTGAGAAAACATGGTCTCACAAGCACTGCATCAAAAATTTGGTGCATGCACATGCACAAACTTGGCTATTAGCAATGGGCTACATGCACTTTACAAGTCGTATTGCTTCTTTAAGGGGGGCAACAAATTCTGAAGAACTTGCAGGGAATTCATGCCCATGCTTGGCCTTTGAAGCAGAATGATGGCTTTTCTAGGCAATGGCTATTTTAATAGTATTTCAATAGTAGCTAAGCAGTCCCTACAAGGACCCTACAGTAGAAACAGCAGTTGTTAAGCCTAGGTCTCCTAACAACTGTGGAGAAGGACTGGCAGGCTACTAATTCCAACCCAAACTAACAACAGCAGTTCTATTTTCACCTGTCAACCAGCCTTTTCATTTCCATTTTCCACTTTTCCTGCTGTTCTCATATTTAGCCAATAGATGGCTATGATTGCTTCTGGTGGTCTTTTACTATCAGTTATACTTCACACATTAGTTTTTCATTCCCTTCTAAAAACATATATCTAAAAATTTAGAAATATTCCAGCTTCGAGCTTAATGCTCTCCAATATAACTTTAAGATACATTTAAAATTTCTGGTATAATAAATAGTAATATACACTGTATGCACTTTCTTTCATCATATTTTCCTCTTTTTATTTCAAATTCTTCACAAAGAGAAAAGAGCTATATTAATGAGAAACATGATATACTCCTGTGTGGAATGAATTAATTAATGAGTCAAGAATTTCAGTTTGAGATAAAAACACATTCATTGGGTTTCTTTGGGGAATCAGAAAATCACGTGTATTTAATCTCTCTTGGAGGAAACTACAGAGTCTTTTAATCTGTTCTTGCCCACCCTGTCTTGGCACTGGAGAGAAGTATGTTTTACAGAATCTCTGCTGGCATAGCTGCACGGGAAAGCCTGGGATAGAGAAATGTCTCAGCCCTTCACAGTTAATTTACTTTTCTGGAAGCTATAAACTAGGCCATGTTTAGTTTGGTAGAGCTGGGTGTACTTTAGAGGAGATGAGGTTTTCTCTGACACCCATGGGTACCAACATGTCTGTGCAACACAACTCATCTAGCTAAACTTTGCAGTTTAGAACAGACCTTCATAAACCTGTGAGATAATGATGGATCCATCCCGTGTAGGAAATGTCTGCCTCTTGGGTGCTTGGATTGGCTATACCCTAGGTGTAGTTACCAGTGCCTGGCTATGTTGCCCATTGATCTGACCGTGACCTGCAGATCAAGTTGCTAATTGGAACTTGGACATCACCATCATCTTCCCTGACTGGGACTCTTGGTTGCCCCCCTCAGGGACAGGTCCTGGCAGGACAGCCCGGCCAGCCATAGGATCATGCTCAGCTCCCTGTACCTGAAGGAACATCCAGCCCTCTCTGTATCCTGACAGTTGCCCCTGAAATGTTTTCTCCAACTGACTTAATTTCCAGCAAGAGCAAAAGCCTGAAACAAGCAAAGAAGTCATTAGCTAAGTAAGTCCTCGGGTGCCATTGAGAGGTTGGCGTCCTAATTAGTTCTCTGATATGAATCAAAAGCATTTAGTAATGAACAACATAATCTAAGCATGTCTGATATTTCTACTCAGGGGGACCAGAATAACACACCTGCAGATCTAACCTATGTTTAAAACGTTTGACAGCTCAGCCCTATCTACAGAATAGTATTGGCAGTCCAGGGAAAATGCAGTCTGTACTGGGGAGAGGAAGTGATTTTGCTAAGTATCTACTGATTTGTATGTGGCATATTTATCAGTACAGATTTATTGGTATAGCTATATAAAATCCCAGGTGACAGAAATGCAAATACAGACATTTTACTTTGGACAAAACATGGCTTGAGATTATAGTGACTTTTATCTCAATGCACAATAGCTACTTCTGGAAAAAAAAAATGCATTTATGCACACAAGCTTCTGGGGCTTCGAGGCAGTGTATGAGAAGATGACCCTTGTCCTGGTCATGACCCACCTAGTAGAGAGCAATGCTCCTGCGAGGAGGTTCTCCGGATGGGTTGGGAGCAACTAATGTGGAACAGCCGCAAAAGTGAAACAAGAATATGTGATACATGCAGACTCCTAGAGCAGAGTGGATTCCTCTTGGATCAGCTGGTGGAAAATGTCTCAAAAAAAGATTTTCTGCCTTCAACTAACTTTCAGAAAGCAGCTGCTGTCAAAAGCCAAAAGTGTCTCCACCATGATATGCAGATCCCTTCTTGTAACTGCTCCAAAACAGGGTTCTTCCATCTGATCACAGCAAAGATCTTTCTGCACAGAGGAACTTGATCCTCAAAATCAATATGCTGTGCCCTGCCCTGCAAATTTAATGGAAAAAGTACTATAATTAACTCCTGCAATGCAAATGAATACAATTGTACAGAGGAGAACATTTTAGAAGTTTGGCTTCTGCTGTGCAGTGTTTTATCCTAAGGCTTAACAGATCACCTTCAATTCAATACAATTGACTCATAATTGCTGTCAAATATGATTAGGCACACTAAGTTTTCTTGTTTTTGAAACAAAATGAATATGTGTTTTGAAATGGTACAACGTTCACCAACATATGGCAAGTCTGCCTTGCAAATATTTTAATGGCCCAAATCAAGACAGTTTTTATTTGCTGGATACACTTAAGTGCCATGTAATACCTTTTCTTTAATAAGCTTCATTTTTATTGCTACTTCATAATTTGTAGCCACGGTATTGGCAAAAAGAAGTATCAGCGTAAATTTATGTGATCCCATATTAATAATGAAGCAAACCATCAAAGCCAGAACATTTTAGCCAAATCCTATTTAAATGTATTAATAATCAAAATATGATTGCACTGTCCTTTGGCATGTTAAATTAAAGGCATGCCCTTCTGTCTTATTATCAAATAATAATAAAAAAAAAGGAGGGGAAGATATAGCTCAGTGCCTCATATTCTAATTGGACTGGGGGGTGAATAACTCCTGTAATTGTAGTTTTAGTACAAATACATGCATAGAAACACTTTCGCATATCAAAGTCATATTCACCTTTGCTATTTCAATGAACAACCCTGGTATTTCTCTTGCATAAACAATTAAATAAATAGCATAAATGTCCCTGTACTGCACAGAGTTACTTCTTTTCAAGCAGATGCTGACTGCTCATTTCTACTTGTCAGCATAGAGACTTGGACAAACAAGGGAGTAGAAGGTAAATCAGTGTTTTATGTGCTGTGTAAGAAAAGCAAATCGACTTTTTTGGGGTTTCTGTTCCAGTGTGTTCTTCATCTATTCATACCGAGAGTGAGCTGTCCCCTTAGTAGTTTGGTATCTCTTTTATGCATGATGAACACAGGAATTTACAACCTAATGCTGACCCTGAGGGCTTGGAAGTCATTTAAGCTTCCTATCTTAACATTTTTACCTGCAAGATAATATCTAAACATTGTAGAAAATGAAACACACAATAATTATTTTTAGTGCAGATTCTGGAAAAAAGATTTGTTGATTTGAGATATTATATTTTTCAATACTTTTACAGATGTATCTTAATCTAAACAAGAAATAAATGCGCTCCCTTCATTAGCCTGAAAATATTCCTTTGGGTTTGTTTTCTTGTAACTTTGATATGGCAGTGAAAACCATAGTGGCCACTGATGCTCAGATTTACACTTCAGCCCATGAGGAATGTTAAACAGGATTTTAGGCAATGAGAATCTCTGGGGAATGTTTGTTTTTGCAGACATGCTAAAGATTTCACTGAGTTCATGTTGTTGAAAATAACAGCTAAAAAATGTGAGATTCATAATCATAGCAAGTCACAACAATTTCCTTGTTGCAGCAGTCATGAAAAATAGGTCTTATGCTCCAGAGCTTTAGGAACATACTTCATTTCAACTTCACAAATGCGTACAGAGGTGCAAAGACACAATATCACAGGTCCTGCTTGCTATTATGATCCAATAAACATGTACTTAAAATTCCCTTAAGGAAAGGAGTTTGTCTTTTAAAAATACCAACAAACTGATTTTCCCGTAATATAGAATTAGAATTTTCCAAAATTCTAAGTTGTACTCTGCACACAAAATTATGAAGCCCTGTTTCAGCAAATATACAGCAACATTTATCGTTGATAAGATTATTTTCTGCTGTGGCAGCCCGTGGTGCTGTAACACTTCACTTCCCTTTATGAACATGGGACTGGTTGCGTTGGGCTCCCCTTCCTTGATGGGTGCGTTCTCCAGCTCTGACTTCCCCAGCTGCACAACAGGCTCACGTGGGGATGAAACTTCTCCCTACTGTCCTGGCAAGAAAGAATTTGCTAAATAAATAACCACACATTCCCAGCGGAGTATATATTCCAACATACTTTTATCTGGTGTTGATGATGCACAGTGCATTGCATTTTTCTGGGGTCCCTTCCTGCAAAGAGGTGACGTTACAATTTCCACCTTGCTTGATCTGCTCTGGGTATCTGTGCCTGACAGTTCATTCCAGAGTGATTAATAGCAGTGACGGTCCTCTGCCATTCGTGCTATGAAAACAACTTACTCATTTCTCTGCAGGCATCCTCACATTGAAAATGCCATGGCTAAGTCCAGAAAAACATTAGGTCTCCCCAGTGGAAGGAAATGTAATATTTTCCCTTAATTCTCTAACTAATGGAGGAAATAAAAATAAATATAAAGTATTTTGGTATGGAGAAAGTGTATAGGAAGGAAGAAGGCAAAAGGGTATTTTTCCTGAGCCTTCAGCAGTTGACAAGAACTGATAAGTTCATTACCAAGATTTTGATGTGCAAGATTTAATTAATATTCCAGTCAGGAAGAAACTTTCCAGGACAATGTCTCCCATGGAAAATTACAAATTTCATAGCAAGAAAATGACTCTAATGTCAGGCTGCCAAATAGGGCTGTGAGAGTAATGACATTCCCTTCATGTAATGATTGACACCTTGAAGACATTACAGGTAATGACTGAGCAAAAAAAGGCAAGTAGTAAAAGAAGAAAGTCTGTAATTTCTGTCATCTTGCAAAATGCTTGAAATGTGTAGCCATTTCACAAGTGACCGGTTTTGAATTATGATTGTCACATACACCAGGACAAGTTAAATGTCTTTTTACATGTTCTGATGTGACATGTTCATAACAAGATCATGCTAGTTAAAACAGAAAGTCATTACAGTGAATTCATCTTGTTGCTACAGCTGAGATTTCAGATTAAGGTTTAAATAAAGTTTTCATATATATTTTTCTGTACCAGAAGTAAAAAAATCACACTTTAGACATGGCAATATTATTCAGATGCAAGAATATTCTGACTCAACAGCTTTTCAGCTACACTTTCTCAAAGCAAAGTTACAGCAAATTCTGTTCCTTAGAAGTTTAACTCTTAGACTCCAGAATATATCTTGCACCTTGTAATCCACGTGTTTGCCATATCCTTTTATTAATAAAACAAGCTGCAGAAACAACTCCTGGATTCATCTTTTCACAGCTATCATGTATTGCTTAACACAAAGGAACAACAGGAAAAGAGGGGAAAAAAAGTTACTTTCTCCCTGTGGCAAGTCTCCCTGGCAGGAGTCACTTTACCCTCTCACTTTTTATTCAATCTTTGTTTTGCCCTTAATTATAAACTTCTCTTGGCTTTTATAAAATGCCATTTTTACCTTTTCAGTGAGTACAATAGGTCACATCAGGCTCAGCCAAGGCTGCAATGGGAATGTTATAAGAACGTTAATACCATATGGACTTAAAAAGAAAAGGCAACAAAAATAAAGCTGTCTCCATGTTCTGCTGCATTCAACCTTCTCAAATAAATAAAAAATAAAATATATCAAAAAGTGAAGCCCTGCAAAAGGGTATTCAGATCTATGAAGAAATAATAATTTAAATGTATAATGAAATGAATAAAACTCCTTCCTAAAACACATCCAGATGCTTTTTGGATGGCTCTTTCTATAACAGAAACTCCAAGAGCTTTAAATCTGGTGCAGGTTCCTCATTTCCTCGAGGTCTGGCAGTTTACACCCGGGTGAGCCCAGGACACCCACCGTAAACAGCAATATGATCTAAGTGGCCGGAGCATCGGTGGAGGAGTAGAGGGCCCACAAGGCCAAAGCCAACTTGCCTTGTGGTGTCGATTGGGTCTGACATAAAGCAGAGAGTAGCATTCCCAATTTGGAACCTTTAATAATAACAATAATAATAATAATAATAATGCGATAGATTTATAAGATACTTTTCCATCTGTTGCACTTTTTTCAAAAAATGATTGCTCGATTTGTCCCTGTAAAACCTGGAGACACTGTGCTGAGGAGAAAGGACTTGTTTCAAGACACTTGCCAGGCGGGGAGAACAAGCCAGGTCTTGTACTGGCAGCATATTAGACATGAAATCAAAGTAATGCAGGCCTGGACACTGAGCTTTTATCCATTTCTGAGGGAAGAAGAAGGGTACTGACAGCGTTAGGAGTTCACCATCTGCCTCTGTGAGTCCTTGGCAGGGTTTGGAGATTCAAAGATATGTCCATGCCCTCACAGACTTTGCTAAATTTTCATGTTTTTACTGTGGGAGAGATTAACGTCACGGCTATGGCATGATTCCTTATCTAGCAGCAGCACAAAAAAGTTCCCTGTGTTGATAGGGCTCTGTCATTGCCTAGGGTGATACGTCTGAGCATCAATATAATCTTTCGTTTCAAGAGTGTGTCTTGGATTGACCTTTTTCTTAAATAATCACAGTTTGTTAAGTTATTTAAAAGATATCAAAGATAAGGAGATTATTCTTTGAAAGAGAAATTAAGAAAAATCTGTAAAAATTATCAGGATGCTGTGAAATTCATTGTGTCCAGCTTTCCCAAAAGTGTTGCACTCAGAATAAAGCACTGAAAATATTCACAGCTTTAATATTTCTATTTTTTTTTATCTGAATCTTGGAGTTTCTCTAACAATAAGGGATTTTTTCAATGTTTCTAATTCTCTTTGCAATGACCTGTCATGTCAGAGGCCAATGCCTGTTCATACTAAATCCACAAATTAATTCCACAAATAATCCTAAGAAGCTCTATTTATCTGCCAGGAACCAGGAAACTTCCAAAGTTCTTCCCTGCCTTCAGCCAAAAGACTCCTTCATCTTCCCTCCATTTGCTCGGGCCTTCTAATTGAATTCTTAATTCTAACTAGAATTCTAAATTCTAAAGTGTGCAATTCTGCGATTCTGTGTTAATCTGCAGATTCACAGATCAGATATATGCCTTAAACTGAATTCTCTCTTTCTCTCTTTTTAATTAGTAGAGCTTTTGTATATATACTTTTTAAATTTTGCGGGGGGGGAATTTTCTCCAAAACATTTTATACTGACCATGATAACATGTATAAGCAAATCTCATCCTTCAGCACATATAATTAATGTTATTTGCGTTAGGAGATGATGCCTACCTCCATTTATGTGCAGGTAGATCAATAATTTGATTCAAGATTGCAGATGATGCAATACCTAGTACATGGAGAATATATATATACATATATATATATGTGTGTATGTGTATATATATATATGTATATGTATGCCATTTGAGTTTGGTCTAATTATAGCTTTTGTTGCTATTATGTAAAATAAACCTGAAATATGCCCCCAGACTTAGCAATATGCTGCAGGGATAGATAGTTTTCTTTACTATATTTTTTTTTCTGTTTTTCTGCACACCTTCAAGCACTGAAGCCATCAAAAACTGCAGCCTCATAGGTGCGGTCATTTTTCATAAGACAAAGTATTTGGGTTCCTATTTCCGCTGTCTCTACTGAAAATTTCATCACCTGTCTTCACTGTTGTCTTTTGAGCTGGTGGAGCTCCACAGTTCTTGCAGCTTTCTGCCTTGCAGTGAGGGACATTTCAACACAGATAGTTAAATAACCACTTCCCAAGACAAAGAGAATCTAATGTCTAGGTTTTTCAATGAATGCTTCATTAGATATAGAAGGTGGATTAAGTTGGCTCATGCATTTTCTCTATTTCCTTTTAGAAAATAAAAGAGAAGAAAAGAAAGGGTAAAAATGTAAGATTCTTAGGGAAA
>NW_010588246.1:135025-146964 GCF_000705375.1 Tinamus guttatus | reverse complement strand
AAAAAAAGCAAAAATATTAATGTTAAAATAAGATACTGTATCCTTAATTAAATTATGGTGAATCTAGCATTTATTAAATAGTACTTTGTCAGATTTTTTTTTTTGCCAAATATTAGTTTACTTTGTTTATATGAAAGGACTCCTGTCCGGTGTGTGGAGTGGTAGGAATGAGGGCATTTATCTTGAGAATTTAAAGGGTATCGAATTATTTTTCATTTTATTACTCATTGAATTCACTCATTGAATTTTGGTCCCCAAACATAAGCTAGCTGTGACCTCTCACACAGAAACACATTTTGCCAGTTTAAATACCCGCAGAGGAGTTTCGTCCTAATAATTTACTTCCGTGGCCTTTTAGTTTTGTTCTTTACAGCTCAGGCATTCAGATTTTATCATGTTGAACAAAGAAAAGGCTGGGAAATAAGATTTATTTAGTGAGACCATGCAAGATCATGCAAATCTTGGAAAAATGTTAAGTTAAATTCAACTAGATGTCCCAGAAATGTGATTTGCAATTTTTAATGGTTACCTATAAAATATTCCAAACTCATATACTTTTAGGATGTCTAAAATGTTAAACCATTGAAACATACTTCTTCTACCAAGCTCTACTTAGCATGCTAGGGATTGACTAAATATAAATTTTGCATATTTGCTTTTGCAGCATTTAGAAGGAGAACTATCTTTCCAGTTGTGCAGGTGGAATTAAGTAAAAGAGTGATGGAATTAAGCTAAACCCCACAAAGAAGTTCAAGAGCTACTTTTTGAGTATATTGAGTATATATACAGTTTAAATAAACCCAGAGTTACTACAGTGAGAGAAACAGGCACTCAACGAGCCATTTCCTGATAGTTCCTTTAAGTTCTTAGTGATCATTCTTGCAAAGAGTGGACAAATGGATGTCATGAGACCTTAAATATATCGCATTGATAAAATACAATACAGGCATTTCTACAGGCAGGGCTGCTATTCAGATTTGCCTGTGGTTTGAAAGAAATAGAAAGTAAAATGTAGTATTTACACATTTCATTTCTGAGAATGTAAACGAGAGAATTCAGTGTGCCTCAGGACCAGACCAGAGGGAGGCAAGCCCTTAGGTGGCCAGATTTCACATTAGAAGAGATGATCTGAGATACTTTTTGAGTATAAAGATGCTCCACTTTTGCAGCAGACTGTTTGTATATAAAGATCAGAGTTTTGTTATAACAGATAATATTTGAAAACCAGCACAATTAACTGGAAAATATTGGTGGCCAGAAGGTAATGACAAGTTGTCCAATTACTTACAGTGTGCCTGAAAATGGAGTTTTATAAAATGTTCAGGTTCATAGCTAATTCATGATTTCTGTCCAAATCCATTGCTAAATATCATAATAGTTTTAATGAGCAGTGATTTCTAGAGAAAGAGAGGAAGAAATTTCTGCTTTAAGTTAAGACCTTTCATCCTTTTACTGAAAACTTATCTTCTGCAACGTTGTGTGCTATTAGGACAGGGGAAATATACTCGGGTAGAGGAAGTGACCATAAGTCATAAATCTATCAACTTCTCTTTCACTGGTAACATTTCAAAAAAATAATTCCAAATTTCAGAGCAAGTGTTATTAGCTTGAGGATGTTACAAAGCAATTGCTACCCTCTGTAGGTAAGAAATTCAAAAACTACTTCATTACATTTGAAATATAGGTAGTATTTCAATATATTTCCATGATAGTTTCAAAGTTTATTTTTTTCTATAAATTACATACTTACTGCATGTCCTGCATATCTACCTACTATTTTTTTTTACTTCTTTTAAGAGAGGTATGTGTGGTGCATGGGGGAATATTGTATCAGAAATAGAATGCATGTAATAGCAAATAATTCCTGACACTGTGTGTTTTGTAATTATAAAAAAAAAAAAAGGTTGCATGAAGAATAGCTATAAACATAAACACGTAATTTTCAATATACAAAAGAGAACTGAAAATTTTTTTGAAAAGGTAGATCTGGAAAAAACACTCTCCCATTTCTAAAACTAATATTTCTACAGGTAAAATTTACCCTAAAGTGTTAAAAATGATATTTTTAATTTGCACTGATGAGGAAAAAAAATGGTTTGCAGAGTCACTTACAACTGTGCATGCAGAAATCATCATGAATCATCATGAAATCATCATGAATCATCATCCTTACAACTGTGCATGCAGAAATCATCAAAGCCACTATGAAAAGTTAAATGAAAATATATTTCTGCAAAAATGAAATTTAAACATTTGCACTCAAGTCTGACAAAAAAATCCACTGAAGGAACTAGAAATTGACTTATCTGAATTTCAAAATAGATTTTCTTTTGAAAATTTTGTCTTTATCTTTTATCTGAAAGATACATTAGCATTATAAAGAGAAGTCTGATTTCCTAGCATCTACTGAGCTTCTGAGTTTTGCAGTGGAAATTCCTTTTTCTTTTTTTGAAACCCATTCTGGAAAACTTGGTTAGACACCGGTGTCCAGTATATCCTGCCTGATGGTCATTTCTGTGTATCTATTAATGAAAAAATCATTCCAATCAAAGTGAGGTACATTCCAGTCGCTCTATGAAAACACTGCAAAGGGTGATGCTTACTATGCCAGTGACGATAACTTTAAAATGTACAAAAAAAACTTAGCATCAAAACATTTTGCCAACAGTGAATAGTGCTGTTGCACATAAGATTCTTGATTATTAATGTGTTGTGCCATGATGCAGGAAGATAATAAAGTTTATTAACTATACACTGAAGCAGGGAAGTTCAAGGTCAATAAAGTGGAACGTATGTTAGAAGAATATGAAAGCCTTATTTTCCTTTGTAGTTAGAGAAATGGCATCCATAAATAACACACAGAATGCTTCTGTTTATGCTGAAAGTAGTTCAACAATAAAAATGACCAATTCTCCTGCCTGAGATTAGATTTTGGCTTGGTTTGTTGTTCCTAATGTGACTTTTTCACATTTCAATGGCTTTTAAGCTCTTGCAAAGGTGAGATACTCTATTATTGAAAGTACTTACCCTGTTCATAAAGCCTTTGTGTTTCTTCAGTCTCATATCTTTGTATCTCAATCAAAAGCTCTGGTAAGCCACTTACTGACCCAAACTGCTTTGTATATGGCTCCTTTCTTGTTTCTGAGTAAATGGTGGTTATCTGTGGTTCAAACCAAGGTCTATTGGACTGAATAGCTTGTAAAAGCAACTCTACATGCAGGATAGAGTGTTTTTGTCATTGCTCTTTCTAAGGGTCTTGTCTACTTCAGATGCCTGTATATAACACTGTGTGCATCTGTGTGTGCAGAGGCTTCAGGCTTCCCAAAATTTAATTGGGCAATCTCTCTGGGCAATCTCTCAAAATCATATGTTTTCTGTTTTATGTCATTTTATGTCATCTTTTCCCTCAGTTGAATCTGGTGGAATATAAAAAATCAGTGAAGTTCACGTGTCCAGGAATCCTGATATACTGAGACTGATAAGAAAGGTTGCACAGAAAGAAGCCTTAAATGCAAGACTTGTTCACAAAGTAGATCCGATGGGATCATGATAGAGCCAAGCACACTGTTAGCAGTAAGAAGAAGGAAACAATTTTGGTTGATCCAGTTGTTTAATCCCCATTGTAAGATAATGATCATGGATTCTAGCTAGTAGTGAAAACATGTTGAATAGTGAATTTAGGCCTTGATGCAATGAGTTGCAGAGATGCTCTTCCCAGGAAACAGTATTCCACGGTGCTGCACAGTGCTTCCAGTTGTGCTTCTGGAGAATCGTTAGCTAAGGACGCCTGCTACCGAATACTGCATTTTATTTGTGCTGAAATGTGATAGAGCCTTAGAACAGGCAAGGGAGGCTGATCAAAAATTGATCTCTCTGGCTTTTCTTTCAATGGAGAAGGTCAGCTTTCAGGACAACACTAAATGTCTCTATACTCAGAAAATCTTTGGACCCAGTGGACACATGCTTCCTGGGGGACAGATTCTCCAATGATATTATCCAGGTATTCCATGTCCAGGTACTAAATTATAGCTTTTTCATTGCTGTTCTCCATATGAAGAGCTCTGTAGATTTGATGTATGACCCTTATTCTCTATTTCTGCAACCTCATCATAATTTGGAGAAAATATGACTGAAGGAGATGACTGTGATCTCTGTGGCAAAGTGGCTGATACACATGGCAATATGTTTTGATGTGCATATAGCGTCTTCAGATGTTCAACAGCAGAGATCGAGGTTCCTCTGTCTATTTTATTCCATTCTTAGAGCATGGTAGGCAGAGGTAATATGTTCTCATCATCTCTCCCACAGACACTGTTTATCTTATGTTGTTCCTACTTGAAATTACATTTGTCTGAAATGAGAAATACTCTTTTTTTCTTATTTAGTCATGGGAAAATATATATACTACTTTACTGAGAAACTTCCTAGCTTTCTATTTGTCTTTTAGCTTATAATGAGGCTTGCCTTGACAATATTTACATCAACAGAGTAGCCTCAGATGTATTGTCAAACAAATCTTTTACTCCAAGTATCCTGTGGCACAATTATTTTGTTCAGTGAATAATTTTGGATAATTTGGTGAAGTATAAATATTAGTCTAGTAGTCTGAAATAGTTAAAGAATGTTCTATGTTCTTCAGCCTCTCCAATGCTTATTTATTTGAAGGAATCTGTTTGTGATAATTAGTATATGAATATTTTGGACTGTTATTAGTAAGAAAATGTTTATATTGTCCTCTCACAGAGGACACTGAGCTGAAAAATAAACTTTTTATTGTGGACCAGATTTTGCTCTGGTTTATGCAGTTCTGTAGTTTTCTCTTTATTTAGACAACCTGTATTTAGATCAGTACAAGTGACAGCAGCAGTGCTAGCACCTTGGTGGTGCCATGTCTCCAACCTGAGGTCCTTAGCTGAACTCAGTGAAGGCTCCACAACGTCAGTGGAGAGGCCTTAGCCTCTAGGAGGCAAACCAGAAGCTTAAAGTAAAATGGTGACTTATTTCCTTCTTACTCTAGAGCAGACAGTTTCTTGACATCCATAGCCTAAAAATGAAATGAAAGTTTGAAGTGATTATCTGTCATATCATTAATAATATGCCTATGCTCTCTGGATACCCAGAATTTGGTAGGAAATATAGAGCAATTTGTATAAATTCAATATGCTAAGAATATGTATGAGTCTTTATATTGTAATTTATGATCCAAGACTGAATAGATGTACTCAGTTTTAATTGCACTTAAATGTGCAGATAATCGTTTGTGATCCATGGAAGTCTCTTGATAATAGGCAGATGAATTGACATTGTTGGAGGATCGACACCCTCACGAGTCCTCAGAAGCTGCAAATGGTTTATAGCTGTCTAATCTCATTCAAGGTCAAAAACAGGTGCTCTCAGGACAAATGCATTAAGTAAATATCTGAGAGGAGTTAAAAATAATTATTAATGTGCCTTGGGCTTGTAGAACTAAGGGAGGAAATTGCCGAGTCCTTAGATCTGCCTCCAGTGTAAATTTAGGACATATGGATGTGAATTAGAAGGATTTGTATCTTTAGTCATAGAGGTCTATATGGAAATTAGTTTCATGGCATTTATATATGCCAGAGATTTTTACATATCGAGCAGAAGCAGCTTTGCAAATGGTCTTGCTATGGGAAGGGCAAGGGACTTGAAAATGCAGGATGCCAAACTCTCAAGGAAGAAAAGCTGGAAGAGAGCAACAAGCTTCTTCATTAGAAGTTGGTAAAGGAGGAGTCAAGAAAGGGAAGAAACAATCAAAGTTTGCAAGCTGAACTAGATGGGAGCAGAATTATGTAGGCTAGCAGAATTATGTGTCTCATTCTGGTGAAACTCCCACAAAAAGTATTAGGAGCGCATGTTACGGACTGATAGATTTTTGGAAGAGTGAAAATCAGCCTATATGAAAGTAAAATAGAGGCTTGTCCATCATGTCATTTCTTGTTCTCTAGCAGTGATGCAGCCTTCACTTCCTATCAGAGGGTTAAATTGTTTTGCTGTTGGCTGTGCATCATGCTGTCTCATTTCCTCAACTGGCAATATATGTTACAGGCTGGTAAAAATTCACCTGTATGCTGTAATTTAGCACACTTTTACTTTTAAAAGGCATAGTATAAAAGGGAGACTTCTTGGATTGCCAGATTTAATGATGTGCATTTTGATGGTGTGAATAGCACACTGCATAATTGAGATTATGTGTAAAATTAATCTCTGACGCAATGTTCTCCCACAGATCCATGTTTATAAAACAAATTAGGGAAAAACAGTTGTTTCGTTATACAGTACAACCTTGAGGATTTTCCTTTGTTTGTTCTTTGTTTGTTTTCCCATTAGAAAGTTGGAGGCTACTATCCTAGAAAGAAGTGGTTTTAACTTTGGCCTTAGATTTTGGATTTTTAGTAGCGTGATGTCTCCTTCCTCGATATTCACCAACGCAGTTTAAATATCCAGTGTGAGGACCATTATATGGTGATGCAGCTGCACTATTAACTAGTCTTCCTCAGGTCACTCACTGTCTAAGGAAGGGCCAGCACTTTTCCCACCATGTACTCCTCCATTCCTGTTACTCAGTAGCCCATGGCCTGCACTTTGTCAAGAAGCAAGTAGATTTTATTGATTTATAGCCAGTGCAATTGGCACATTACAGACTATGGGCAGGGACAACACCTCTGCTTGCCTGATGCACCTGCTTTGAGAAACTCTCTTGAAGCGTCATGTTACCCTAATTATGACTGCAATTAAGTCTTATAGTATACAGCCTTTTCTAGAATAATATTTACACCTTAAAGTGGTTTTTCATAATATTCTCACTCTCCTCCTACCTTTCATTATACTCCTGTTTTTTAAAATACAAGTTTTGAGTACTTCATCCATGACCATCCGTTTTAGCCTCATGTCATATAATTTGAACACGTCATTGGTTCTAGTCTTCTAGTCTACATAAATTAGATCCCATGCTGCACAATATATTGTAGGTTAAATTGCTATGATTTCTTGATTATTCCATGAAAGTGCTTCATGGACTTTTCTGTTTCCATACAAATCATACAACTGAAACATACTGTCACACAAGTGGAGAGAATTCCACTTGGTCGGGAAAGGTTTTAAATTGAATACCTCTGTTGAAAATCTATTTAAATTGCGTTGATTTTTTTAAAGTGTAATAGATTATACATATTTTTAGCAAGATCTGTTAACAGCTTTAACAGGAGGACACTGCACTTTGTTACCTGCTCATTGGTGTATTGGCTTCAGATATAAAACAAAAAATACAATATCTGTCCTACATGTATTGTTATTTTCTGCCTTCATTTTATGTGTGCAGAAGCTCTGTCTCTGCTGTATTTTTTACTTCTAATTACTGTACTGTCTGTATTATGATTTTGCTCCACACACATATTAAAAATAGATCTTTTTGGACACCATATTCATATTACTGGGGTATAACAGAAATACAGACGTCATGAAAATGCACAGTAATATAAAGTGTGTTCATCCACATCTGTTCCTCCCCCTATTCCTTATGCACCTTTTCAGAGGACTGAGGGTTTATTAGCCATAGTTACACTCTCCTTCAAGTTCATTTTGCTTTAAAGCAAAATGATCCTGAATTTCTCTTTTCCAGAGGCAGTCTTGAGAAACCAAGCCCTGTGCCTTGCTGTATCCAGTGATGATCCCATCTTGTTGGTTCCTCATTTGTCACGCATCCCTATGTAGGACTGGCTGCAGTCGGACCAGCAAGACACATGGCCATCAGTCCCCTTCATACCACCTATATCAGGGCCTCTTCAACATAAAAAAAAAAAGTGGAAGATCTAAAATTGCCTTGATTCAGCCTTCAATAAGGCTCTGAGACTGTGAGGTTGATTTCTTAATGATGTCAGTGACTTCACTAGGATCCAGAATTGTGGCAATTCCAAGATACCTCTCGTTAACGTTGAGATTAATGCAAACAGTCCTTCATTTTAATATGTTTTGATTGATCTTATGGGAAAGCCATTTTCTTGAGACTGACTCCAGCTCTCGTATTTTAGCAATGGCTCTTATGCATGGTAGAGTAAAACTTCAACCAAATAAAGGGAAGTTTTATTTTTTTCAGAGAGGAACAACTAGATTGAAGTAGAAAAAAAAGGGTGGAAAAAAGAGGTTTATTTTTTTTATATATAAAGCAAATGAAATTGAATCCTGTTCATTTCATATGAATGCTCTCATTGCTGTCATTTTACTCAGAGGACTGTACACAGTATTGACTTTTAATGCATTCACTTCTAAATATACAGACCATTCCAGTGAAGCTGTGTTTGCAATATGAATTTTCCATCACGTCTATTGAATAAATGTGCCATGCAAACAAAAACTAACCTCCAGAGGTGGACATTTTAAAGTAAAACACAAGAAATGCTTTGCTAACGATCATTTGTTATGAAATTATTAGGGGGGGGGATAATTTTGAACTACTAAATTGCAGCATTTGTGGTAAACTAGAAAACAGAGCATGTCAAATTGTTTCCTTATTATATCAGCTTGCTTATAATGATTTGGATTGAGTTTTTGATGCATGCTGATCCAAATAAACCATGAGAAGCAAATTATATCATTCAGAACAGATGTTAGGAAGGGGACATGACTATATTTTTTTATCTGTACACTCACTGAGGTCTGGAATAGGTTGTCACAGACACAGTAAATATGTAATTTTGTTATCATTAATGAAATCCAAGGGGACAGGAAAAGCTCTTTGTAGGAGTATAGAAACAAACCCAGCCTTTCAGCACAGCGATTGTTTTCCTTTTTCCTCCCAAATGCCTCAAGGGAGGATTTATTTATTTATTTATTTATTTATTTACTTATGATGGAAATAGCTCTGTGAATGGTATGTGTGTAAAGAGAAGATCTGAGCATTTTCCACTACTAAGCCTAGCATTTTTCATATGCTAGTTTTGAAACATTACACTTGACCTATGAAGCCTGATGATTTACTGTGTATGCAAAGGACCACACACTAAATTTCCCACACAAAGCAATTAAAAGTCTTTCCTCCTACTTAGTAAATGAATTCTAAATGGCACCGTATAACAGACATTTACAGGGTTTGACCCTTAGAGTGATTTGACATGACAGTATCATTTTTATGGTAAATGTGTCAGAGTTTTGCTTCAGTCTGTTTAGCTTCCTGCAAAGGTCTTTTTTAACACTCATGTTTATTACCCATTTATTGTCTTCATTGTCGCCTGCTCATCAGGATCTTGTATCTATGTTGGTAATTTATTAATTTCCTTGTCATTTGCTATTCCTTTTGTACTGAATAGTCCTTAATCAGAAAACTCAGTAAACCAGGTGCTTTCACATACCACCACGCTGATAAACCTGATCAGATGTTGTGCACATGGATCAAATAAGCAGAGAGTGAGAATGACCTGGGCTCTGCAGTAAAGCTGACTTTTAATACTTCTCTGATTAGTGCCAGCCTGCAAGGTAGCAAAATATCCTGAGTAGTTTTAAGTGATTGGACCTATGAAATATCAGCAGCAAAGATGATAGGAAAAAAAATGTGGCAAAAATAATCACATCTGATTCCTGAAATTATCCTTCCTGTGGACATTCTAAAGGTGTCTTACCCTGCAAAGTAATCATATGGCACTGGAGGGGATCTGCCTGACGTATCTGGAATATAATATTGATTCTAATAGAGTAACGCAGATCAAATTGGGGAACAAGGCAGAGACTGCAGAAATAAAAACACCCTGGGGGGATCCTGTTTTACACCAGGCCTTTCTACAGATTCTGCAACAAAAGACATAATGCTGCTAATAAACTGTGTGCAAAGTAATCATATGGCACTGGAGGGGATCTGCCTGACGTATCTGGAATATAATATTGATTCTAATAGAGTAACGCAGATCAAATTGGGGAACAAGGCAGAGACTGCAGAAATAAAAACACCCTGGGGGGATCCTGTTTTACACCAGGCCTTTCTACAGATTCTGCAACAAAAGACATAATGCTGCTAATAAACTGTGCCCTCGGTGGAGTCTTTATGCTCTTCTATCTTCTCTCTTACAAAAATAAAATAAAATAAAATAAAATAAAACAAAGCAAAGCAAAACAAGAAGAGAAAAAATAAAAAATAATGCAAACCAGACTTTCCCATTCATATCAGTTAGCCAGGTGTAAGTGGGATCTTAAGTGACAGGATGGCTTGTGTACAAGTGCCCCGTGATGATGATTTATCCTTTGGTGCTTCCTTTCCTGCTTAGACATTTATGGTAAGTGCAGAGCTTGTGCTTTGCTAGCAGAGGGCACAAGGTTTCCATGGTTTGCCTTTGAGCAGGGCGCTGGCAAGGATGGATATGATCATCCCCCTCTTAATCATGGGCTCATTAATTAATATATAATGACAAGGGTGTTGTAACTTTGTGAAATGAGAAGTACATGAACAGCAAAAGCAACAGGTTGTGTAAAACCCAGGAAATATCATTAGGAGTTTTCTTCTCCCTGCACAGATTTCCATATAGATACTACTACTACCAGAATAGATTCATTCTTAAATCAAGATATATCCAGCATAATTTTACTGAAAGAACATTCCTGTTTTCTCACCCTATGATTTTTAGTTTAATACAGAATTATGAAAATTTAGGATATTAAAACCTAGTCAGGCACCAAATAGTGAGCAAAAGCTGTCAGGAATAACATGGAGATGACAAAGCATCCAATTCTTCTGCCACATCCAGCATTTTCTTGCTCCTTTTCTACAGAAGGATTGTTAATGAGTCTGAGGCAGTCCCTTAAAACACTTCTAGGTTGCTTGAGAAGCTATGGGTATCAAACAACTGCTGCTCAATATGCAAATATCTTGCATTAAAAGAAAAAGTCTTGGTTCTCCTCCTCATGGGGCCTCCTGAAAAGTGTTTCTTGTTCTCTGCAGAGAGAAAAAAATGGAGCTTTTCTAGGGAATTTGTAACTCATCTCTTATTAATTTTAGATATGGTGTCTTTCTGCTCTCTAGGGATCCAAGTCCTATCGTCCTGACTCCTGGAAGAGAAAAACCATTGATACTTGGTCATCTTTCTTTGAAAACGCTTAAGTGCTTTATAAATTATTTAAGTCTCTCAATGTTTTCTGGTATTGCTATCAGAAATGGCAATTTTGTGGCTTCCTTCAGCACAGTCTGGCAGAACAATGAACAACATGTAAAAAATGAAGCTGAATCAGTGCTTCTATCACCTCCACGTATATGGTATCTAATAAAATGGCTACTACTGTAATGATAGTTTCTGAAAACGTGGGTGATTTTTCACTCTCTAAACTTCAGCCAAAATCCATGTAACACTTCTTTATTATTTTTTTAAACCAAGTGTTATATCATTTTCTATACTGTGGCAGCAGCTTTTAATCCTTCACACTTCTACAGACCTTCGATTTAGTGTTAGTTGTAGTTCTTGGATGTGCCTATGTTTGTCTCAGATTTACCTACTAGAAAGACACTGAAATATTTAATATCAGAAATATTTAATAGAATATGTCATGAAAGTCTTTCGATTGAAGAATTGAGCAGATTTTTTGGTTTTATTTTAAAGCATACATTGAGAAATGCTTGCTTTCCCCCACCCCAGCATGTTATGTGATAGCTAGAGAGTAAATACTCCTTTTCTCTTTGAAGACATTTTGGAGCAATACATTTCATCTGAAATTAGCTGTGCCACTTTCCTGATATCATTGTACAAATCCATTTGCTCTACCTGCAGCTTTTAATGACGAAGGATTCTGTTCGCAGCTGCTAACACAGCACGTCAGCCCAAGAAGCTGCATTTGGCACAGTAAGTTTATTTTATTTATTTATTTATTTATTTAAAGCAAAAATTATAGAAAAGTTCAACAACTTGCCTCTGGCTTTACTTTTTCATTTTTAAAAAGCAAGG
>NW_010588246.1:98704-134994 GCF_000705375.1 Tinamus guttatus | reverse complement strand
GCTTGAAAACTTATTAAAAGCAGCTTAATGCAAGAGTGCTGAGACTCTCCATCACTCCAGCAGCAGCTCCACACTGTCTGTTACTTAGTAAGTCCTCATTCATGGGCTCTAGCAGATTTATATTATTCTATTCATGAGTAAACGTATCTGTTTAGGAGGAAAATTATTAGTCAAACAGATATCAGTTTACTGTCTGATCAGTAAAGTTCTATATCCTAAATTTGTGTTTGGTCTTAATCAGCACTAGATTGCCTTACTATTTATTTGCATTGCTTGAAGCGTATAGCTCTCATTGTCTGATCAGTAAAGTTCTATATCCTAAGTTTGTGTTTGGTCTTAATTAGCACTAGATTGCCTTACTATTTATTAGCATTGCTTGAAGCATATAGCTCTCATCTGAGAGCAGTTCTCTCATTACCATAGGTATAGCTCGCAGCCAAAGGTCTGTGACTTTAGGAGTTTATGAGTTGAGTTGAGGTAGGAGGGAGTGATGGGGAGACCAGGCTTTGTGCACAGCAGGAGAAACTGGAGCCCGTGTGGTTTCTGCAACCCAACAGTGAGAAAAAGTCTGCAGCAAAACTTGAAGGTGATCTTAATTTCCTCCAGGAACTGAGCTTCAAAAGCAATGACCTACTGCAAGATGCCCATTACACCCTCACCTCCCAGCTTCCCCCAATGACCCTGGAGCTCAAAGGCAGTTCTTGCAAAAAGGCTCTGGAAACTAATAACAGCAGCATCCTACCCCAGCCCCCTGGCTGGACTCGGCCAGGCTTCAAGGCCCCACAAGATTTCTCCTCTGATAAAGAGGCATTAAAAATCCTCCTTTTGCATTCATCAAATCATTGCGCTTATCCAAATATTCGCTCTTTTCTTACAGGTTTGCATAAAACGTGAACTGCCCCTGATGTATCACTGATAAAGATGCCTACGTATTCATTGCCAGATAGTATTAATTTCCTTAAAAGAAGAAAATGATAATAATATATGACTAACATCATGTTAGTCTAGTGCCACTTGAAAACTGCACTCATTCTGTTTGCAACGTTTATAAAGTTAGAGGACCTTTATGAACAAGAAAATGCAAATAGAATTGGACAGATCTGTCTTTTGGTCATTCCAGTTATTTCAGCACACTTAGGTAAAGGATAGCTTTGTCACAGCTTGCTTGCTTAGAAAATATTATTCCATTAATGGCAAAAGCCTTTCACTCCACTTCCATTTATCTACATTCAGGATTTCTTTTCCAAATAGCACCCAAAATAGTTTTCTTGGAAAATAGGAAATGGCAGAGAAACTGCAGAGAAACTTAAGATCCTCCCAAGACTTAAATCAAAACTTTTTTTTTTCCTGGCATTATGAAGTTTGCCCTTTTATCACCGCAATGTAATTATTCCAAGCTGTCTATCTGATCACATTAAAAGCTGTAGGTGGAAAGGATAATTTTAGTGTAAATTATTTGATAAATTATAATTATAATCTTACTGAACCTCCTGTGTAATTCCCACAAAAAAATCAATGTTTATAAATGTGAGCTCTCCATGCTTGCATGTTTGTTTTCATTAAAAAAAAAAAAAGATTAATTTTTCTTCCTTGTACATTAGCTAATTTATTTCAGGTCACAGAGGGCCAGATTTTCAAAGGTATTCCAGGAGTTGAAAGACAGCCAAATGCAAAGTGGTTATAGACATTAATGGATTGTATATAAGCAAACTAGATGTGCAGCTGATTGAAATGCTAACTTGACAATGTCTGGCCACGTCTCAAAAACCCATGGTGTGGTGTTTTTGCTTGTATTTTCAAGGACTTAAATACTTCTGAAGATCAAGTGTAATGTGGACTTGTGAGTTTGTTTCATTAGCACATTTCTTGTGGTTCCTAGAGAACCAAGTGATATCTTGTTGTGCTTGTTCTCATACCTTCTGGAGTATATGATATAGTGCACACACCAAGAAAGACTTGCAGAAGATTGATTATACGGTAAAGCTAGAGGTTTATTCTAGAAACTGCTAATACAGTGGACATTAAGAAGAAAAATGCATAGTTTGTAGTTTTTAACTGTGACAATTGCTTCCATTGATAATCTCTGAACTCTTTCTTCTGCCTACTACCCTTTTGTCTACTCAGAATGTAACATATTTTTTCAGAGGAAAAGCAGTATGGTTGCACGCTGTTAAAGATTCTCCTTGTATTAGTTTAGGGACCAGGAACAGTGTGGGAGCTGGACTGCTTGGCCCAAGACCAGGCAGTTTGGCTAATGCATAGGTTACCAGCATGTACCTATGGAGCATCAAGGGTAAAGGAAGACGAGTAGAAGATTTTAGGGTTGTGATTTTATTTGTGTGTGTGGGTGTTTTCTTTTATACATACATATATATATACAGTGTGTCCACTTTCATCTTGCCCTTTATGACAATTATCAAAAAGCTCTCAGCAAGCAGGATAAAGTGTTTAACGGCACTTTTTAACTCCATTGGCTTCAATATAGAGAGCTAAATTGTGCAATTATGCACTTAGATAATATATTGTAAAGATTTTTTTTTAAATCTGAAGTCATCAGTTTATTCTGAAAAACAAAGTACTAAGTCTCTGTGTTTGTGGCATGACTTGGTTCAGGAGGAAGTCCAACTTAATTACAGATTTATTTTCATCAGTCATTTACTTGCAGGCTACTTGCAGTATCCACTAAACCTGGTATTCACTGAGCAAAGGAACATTCCATCTATTGAAACATAAAACCAGCATCTTCCCATGCTTTTCTCAGACAAAATGTTATTATCGCTTAAAACGCGCATTCCACCTCCAAGTTATGTACAAAGGCCAATGAACATGGTTACTTTTTCAAAGATTAAATGGTGATAGGGAAAGCAAAGAGCCTGGTAGCATCCACAAACTATAGGTAACTTTTAAAACTATTTGTGTCAGGAACTTCATATTTTACGGCATGAAAGGGGCCACAGTTGTGAAAATGAATCAAAGGTCTGTGGAAAACAGCAGCTACAACAGATTGCATTCTCGGCAACAAGAAAAACAAAATCCACTATTTTTATTCTGCTCTTAGACATACCAACTGGGCTTTGACCTTCATTTTTGTGATCGATCAAACTTCTCTGGTGCCTTGAAAACACTGAAGTGTACAAGATAGGTGCCTCAGTGAAGCCATTGAGCCTGGAAATCACTTTTGATAAACTACGAGCTTTCAATAAACACGGCCTTCTAGTTGACTCCCCTGTTTCTGTAGGTTTCTAAATCCCATTCATCCGGTAACTGCTGCTGTGTAGCAAGTTGTTGCCAGATTTGGTAAACGAAATTATCAGCAAAATGCTTCTGGTGAACCCTGGAGAGCCTTTGAAGGGTTTCCAAGGGAATGCTGAGAAGGTCCAACCTTGTCTGCTACAGGACCTCTGATGAGGTCCTGCATGCCTGTAGACATTTCAAAAGGTCCACAAGCTTTTAAAATGCTGCAAGACGCTGACTTGCATCATGACAACCCTGAAAAGAAAACAGACAAGGTGCAAAGACGGTGTGAAGGGAGAGGACATAGAAAACAAACAGACAGTAACATAGGAGAGGAATAACGTTCTAATTAATGTTTCCCTTAAAACATTACAAATGTAATAAAAGCAATGAAAATGTAGAAAAGGTTTCTTGCTTAGGTTATTTTATAACTGTCGAAAGAATGACTTACACAGTCCTGAGAGCAAAAAATGAAAGCAATTTATTCTCTATTAATTGCTTTCTTAATTCTTAAGCAAGCATAACAGTTTTTAAGAGGAAATTGGTGTTGTATTTTACAAAGCTGATTTCAACATTATCATCCAAAAAGGAAAAACAACAAAACAATAAAAACAATTCAGCGACTACCGATATAGAGGCCTTTTGCCTGGCATCCACAGGGCCGTGCACATCACCATTTCCCCCCGGGACAGGGACTTCCACCTTCTGCAAAGGCATGTGCTGCAAGTCCAACAGAGTAGGCCACCCCTTCAGCCATAAACCCATTTTTCAAAGATGAAGCAGATAACTGAAGACAAGGTATGTTTTTTTCCCCGTCATGTTCAGCAATGAGCATTTTTGCTGTGAAAATATATGCTTGTCAGCCTAAAAGACCTTAGTCTGGCTATTACTGTCATTTTCAGCAATTTGTTGCAGGAAACTATATTGAAATAAAATAGAGAAAAGCAGAATTTTTCAGCGCATATTGATGGGAGCGGTAGTCCAGGCAGTTTTAGATCTTCCTTTATTACAGTATTTTTCTTCATTCCAAAGAATATACAACAAAATTATTTCAGAAAATATTTGTCTTAGCATGCAGCAAACAGAAAAATCAAGACAAAAAACTCCATGCAGTTCACATACATTAGCTACAACAACAGGGTTTTGTTGTTGTTGTTGTTCTTTCCTTCAGAGCTGAATATATTGCTTTAAAAAGCGTTTTTCACCTATAAAAACACATATGACAAAGCTCCTAATTATGTTCAGTCAGCAATGGGCACTTTTCTTTCAATATCAGAGAAAGGGAACATGCACATCCAATGCTTTGCAAAGAAATAGCCAAGATTAAATTGTCACAATGCTTCATTTGTAAACTCAAATTCTTAGAACTGGAGCAATTCAGAAGACTTAAATAATATGAAATACAGGCATTTCTGCACAGGGTGTGTAATAAGGAAGAGCAATTTCTGTTCAGCATTACTTCTAACCAGGGCTGGATGCAAATGACAGACCTTCAACATACAGTGTACCAATGATAACAGTACGAAGCATCCATTTTTGTTACCTTGCTATTCCAGGCAGCAGTGGTAATATAAAGTACCAATTCCTACTAGGTGTCTGTGTGGCTCATTTTTAAAACTGGGGGTGTTTTTTGAAGCCAAGAAAATTCGCTCAGGCTGTCTTCCATAAACAGTGCAGCAGGCATAGAAAGTGTATGGGTTACACATCTCTGGTACGTGGAGATAGTTTATATAGTAGCATATGGGATTTTTATCTAAATTTTATTGTTATTTTAAAAATAAACATCTAAATTTAGCGTATGTCCACTAGAACAAACTCTAACTATATGTGTGCAAGCATGCCTATTATATTTGGAAGAATTAATGAATAATGAATTAAAACGCATAAAAATGTTCAAAGCTTAAGAATTTTGTCACAAAGTATGGTAAGAAGTAGTTCTTATAGCTAACTAAGATTTGAATTAAGGTTGGAAACTAGAAAGTAATCCTCTCTTTTTTTTTTTTTTTTGTTCTGATCTACAACAAAGACAATTTCTTAGTCCTGAATGTGTTTATTTATATCATTGATTTAGAAATATTTGTGTATATATGCATATATGTATATATCTATTGCATTGCTGGCATTCCTCTCAAGTTAACTTAAATACAGAAGCTAAATAAAATTGAGAGCAGCACTTCTCATACTGCTATCATACAACATCTTGAACTCCTTTTCTCCAACTTTCAGGTAGCTTTTGCAGCCCTCTCAATATCATCATCTTTGACACACGCTGGGAGAAAACATGTTCTTTTTCCCCTCCAAAGTCTTATGCACATAGTAGGCTCATACTCTATCTCTTTGGATCCCTGAAGGATTTTGTGCCCCTTACTGGAGTGAAGACATTGATGTGCTGGAGAATATCTAAAGAAGGGCAACAAAACTGTTGAAGGGACTGGAGCACAAACCTTATGAGGAGCAGCTGAGGGAGCTGGGGTTATTTAATCTGGGGAAGAGGAAGCTCAGAGGAGATCTTGCTGCTCTCCACAGCTACCTGCAAGGAGGTTGTAGTGAGGTGGAAGTCAATTTCTTCCCCCAGATTAACTACTGATAGGACAAGAGGAAATGGTTTCAAGTTGCTTCCAGGGAAGATTCTGGTAAGCCATTACGAAAAAAAACTACACAAAAAGAGTAGTCAAACATTGGAACAGGCTGTCCAGGGAAATGATGGAGTCACCATCCCTGGAAGTGTTCAAGAAATGCGTAGATGAGGCATTTAGGGACATGGTTTAAAAGGTATAATATTGAAAGGTTTATGGTTGTACTCTATGACCTTGAGGGTCTTTTCCAACCAGATGGTTTTGTACAGCACTCATCATTGCAACTTCTAAACTCAGATGTGAACCTCTGCCAGATATTCACCCCATCAAGGAACCTGAAGAAATGCATGGTGGCTTCAAACATTTGGCATTTATGATACAAATAACTTTATCTTTCAACTTAGCATTCAAGAAGTGTTAAATAAGCAGAAGAGGCTGAAATCTCACTTTCTGAAAAACTCCACTTCATGTTCATCTACATGGAAAAAAAAAACACACATTGAATTTCTAATCTGTGTAGAATTTCTTATAAATTTCCCCTATTAATGAAAGGGTATATTTTTAAGGTTAATATAAAAGAGTTTTAACAGAAAGAAGTGGAAATAAAGTGTCCCAGATGATAGCTGAATTCTCCAAAATATTCAGGAGAAAATCACAAGCAATGTTATTCTATTCATGTGTTATTTTCTCCTTGTTAATTGCTTTTTTTCCTTTAAACTTTGCATTTCAAACTGCTGAAATAGTTTTTAATTTGTTACTAGCTATTTGTGATTAGCTGTGAAGAGTTTTTTAAAAAAATAAAAAGTTACAGCATTTGAATAAGGAACTCATTTCTAATCTTCCAGTCTCAGAATATCGTCACTACACGGAAAAATGCTTTTTTTCTGTAAAAAAAAGAAAATCTTCAAAAGACTATTTCATGCTTTGAAGCAACGTTCATTAATGTATAATTTATGGTATAACTCATGTTTTTAATATAAAGCACAAAGAAGTTCAAATTAGGCAATGCGAATTTTAAGGAAAGGTCTTTTGCAAGGATGTGTAAATGAGTGGTTACATGTGTTTATAAAGGTCTTGACCAGGTATAGGCCATATCCACGCTAGTCTTGTAGATGTTGACCAGAGGGAGAGCCATTCAGAGGGACCTGGACAAGCTGGAGAGATGGGTTGAGAGGAACCTCATGAGGTTCAACAAAGGCAAGTGCAGGGTCCTCTCGCTAGGGAGGAATACCCCCATGCACCAGGACCAACTGGGAGGTGACACACTGGCAAGGAGCTCTGCAGAGAAAGACCTGGAAATCTTTGTGAACAAGCTGAATACAAGCCTGCAATGTGCCTTTGTGGCCAAGGCCAATGCTCTCCTGCTAATGGTCTCCTTCCATTCGGAAGAATATTGACAGCAGGTTGAAGGAGGTGACACTGCCTCTCCACACGGACCTGGGGCTTTTAGTACTTTGATGCTCCAGCATTTGTTGGTTGCTGTCACAGCTGCCATTTATTAGAGTGCATTTTATCTTTGTATGTGATGGAGGCTATGTAAGCAGGCATTAGCTTTTGCAGCCCTATTCTTCCTTTTGAAAGAAATATGATCTATTTGATCACATGTTAAAAGGTGTTTGATTTCTTTATTTGAACATAAATGGTTTAAAATTAGAATTTGGAGGTTGATATTAACCTTGCAGTGTTCAAAACATCACAAGCCACTGGTCCTTGCTGCCTGCAGTCACCTCCTTCTCACATGGGCCTTGCCTTTTGATGCTGATTATGTGCCTGGGGGACAGTAAATTGTTCCTCACAGTGGATGTGGGAGTAGGGAAAAAAGAACTGTGTTTTTGTTTTGTTGTTTTACTGAACAGATCATATTGTTTTAGCTTTCTTATGACATTTTAACTGAGCAGGGGCCACGAAGGGCTGCAAAACTGTTAACCCCTGAGCTAGGTGGGCGCAAGCCAAATCTTAGGTAAAAGGGGAGTGGAACTAGGCCCGGCCGCAATCCCTCACTATTCCTTGTGAGGTTCTGCTAGGCCTAGGCCAGTGACACAGCTCCTGCTTGGCCAATGCCCCCAGGGACATCTGCCAGTGCCCGAGTGTCACCTGTTGGGCACAAGGGCCTGTCCAGCCATGGGTGTTGTGACCTAGCTAAGGTGTTCACAAGCGACTCTGGCCAGAGTCCTGAGCACTCTTAGGTGCCTCCTGTCAGGGCCCGGAAGTTATGGTGGATATAAACAGCTATTTCCATAAAAAAATAAACTTAAACATTCTTACATGTGGTGAGGCCACTGAAATATGTTTCCCTGTCATCGTAAAGAGTTTGCTTTATTTGTTTCTGGTGAGCGGCAGAAGTATTTATATTACTGGTATTATTCATGAACTGACTACTCTGAACTTCAAACCTAATCCTTTGGTACCTGTAGCTAATATGAGTTGCTACAGATTTAAATATAGATATGTCAAATTGTTGAAGAAGTTGCAGATTTCTTATGTCTTTTTACTTCATTTGTCCATATTTGGGGAGTTTTGTCCTGAATATTAAATGTCTATGCATAAAGCCCTAAATCTCAGTGAACTTTTTTTTTTCCCCCTTCCCAGCTTTTGCAACCCCTTGAAGAGCAGGAATTTCTATTAATTTAATAAAGCTCTGGTGGCTGAGACATAGTTTATTTCAATTTTCCTACTGCTTGGAGCTAAGTGAATTATTTAGGGTCAGGTTCATAAAAAGCGAGTCACCCAGAATATAATTAAGAATCATTTAGATACTTAGCCCTGAAATTACATCCTTAAAAACTTCTGTTGACCTGATGTCTGGAGATAACTAAATTCCATAAGTACCTCCATGTCTGACGCAATATCTTTAGAGAGTCTAAATAGATAAAACCTTCCCTAGGGAATGAAAAGCCCTTCATGGACTCTTCTGGAAGAGCTGGGCTCAGATCCAGGGCATTTTGGTCCCTAAATTTTCACTTAAATCAGCATGAATATACAAACTGGAGGAGGAGAAGAGAGCTTTAAGTGATCAGGAGTTACCAAGAGCTCTGGCTCAGACTGCATTAAGCTCCAGATGTCCTACTGGACATCGCTGAGGACACTGACCTGATAGCTGATTCCATGAGCAACCTTCATGCACACAACAAAATAATTCAGAAAATGCAACAGAAAATCCTGTTTTCTTTACCAAGAGAACTAAGGTGGGTTTTAGTGTCTCTTCTGCACTCCATATCTGAGCAATACCTGTAGAATCTTAACATATCAAGTCACCTACCTAGAGCTTACCCAGATTGCTCTTTTAAGGTCATAGGTGCTGCTGATTCTGCTAAAGCTGCTGCAAATAAAACATTCAACTGCTCCTTAGCAGTTACTGTCAAGTCCAGTCATTAGAAATAGCAGATGCTCAGCGTGGGTTGGTTCAGAGGACATCGCAGGAAACTTACTACCATTCAGCACTGTCTAGAAAGCACCTCCAAAACATGGGTGCATATTTTCAAGTTTCAGTTAAATTCAAATTCACCTTCTTGTTGAAACATGAGCACTATTATCCTAGTCAGTTATTTAGAAATGATTGCAATGACTACAGCTGTTGATAATAGTATTATTCTCCTCATTATTATATTCCTTTTTAGCAGTGCATTTAATTATAAGTGCTAAAAATTATTAATTCGTTCCGCTTTAGTGATAGTGAACTTCTGCAAATTTCTGCCTATTAGAGATCTTTCATTTCCTGAGAAGAAAACATGGGCAAAATTGCCCTAATAGCCCAGACCGAGCTCAAAAACAAGGAATTCTCTCTGTGTGAAAAAGCAGCTTATAAGGTGTGTTGAAATACCAACTTTTGTATCCAGAAGCAAGGGAGTACAGCACTAACAGAAACCTCATATTGATTTCTATTTGGAGCATTTCAAATTTTGCAGCATTCCTGAAATGCTATTGATATTGTTTTAATTCTGTGTGTGTGCTAGCCGAGAAATGAGAGGATTAGGGAGTTCGTAAGGGAGAAGTGGAGGGTGAAGAGGAGATAGCAGAAAGCAATACCTTTGAATAACAGGAAAGGGTTTTTAATTGTTCTGCTGTTCCTTGGCAAGGCAAGAGAAGAGTTACCTACCTCCTACACCGAGTCACTGAAGAATGATGAGTAGCAACATGAAACCCAAATATTGCATGTATTTAGCCTTGATTTACAAAGGCTATGCAGACCGGGGTAAGGCACTTTCCTGAATTATTTACTGACTGGCTCCAGTTCTTTGAGTATCTGGTGAGAGAGCCCAGTATATCAAAATACCAATGGGCAACACAAATTAATTTAATTCCCATCTTAGAGCAAGCATGTGCATGGCATAGCCACCAGGCCATTGCAAAAAGGGAAAAGGAAGGGAAAAAAAAAAAAAAAGCAATTGCTTCTGTACTGACAAACAAGGGTTAAAACTGTGTCCAATTGCTTTGGTCTAACTTTTGCAAGATACTTTATTTTTATCATACACACAAAATCATCCAGATGAAATAAAACGAGCCCTTGTAATACTGCAGTATGCTGGCTAGATTAATGAATAAATTTAATCTTGCTTATCGTTAATACAGAATGATTTCATCTAACTAAGCACATCACACAAATATCTGCTGTTCAATGCTTGGAAGCATTACTTTTCAGGGATGGTCTCCTTCCTTGCCCCGTAAGCGGGTAAACTACCAGAAATAAATCATAATATCATCCATTTCTCTGTGCCTTATTTGGGAAAAAATAATTGCTATAGCAAAACAATAATCAAGAATCACTGTCACTCTTACGCTGCAAGCCATTATTTCTGTGTTATTCACAATTTATGAAGAGGCAACTCTCCTAACTGCTGAAGCAAAAAGAAACATCTTGAAACAACTTTCTAGTGGTCTTTGAGGAGCAAAAATGCAAGTTGATTTTATGCACTGACATGTGAGCATTATGGAAAATAGTGAGAACTGCGTTATTTTGGTGCAATACATCTAATTTTAACTCCAAAGAAATAGCCTTCGTTGTTACATTCAATGCCATGGGCTCTGGCTTTGGATGCTGCTCCCATCTCCGAAGGTTTCACACTGTAGAGCTTCTGCAGTGATCAACTGTCTTGCTGCTGTCATATTTCTATAAACCAGAGCTCTGAAAGTAACTATTACTTATCCGTTAGCCTTTGTCCTTTTTCACTGCTGGCTTCCCAAGCCCTGACAGTCATTTCTTTTCCATGTGCTCTTAAGATGAGAGCCTGTCAGAAGCACTGGAGAAGGGGAACATGTTGAAAGAAATTAATGATGCAGAAAAGGATTTATCTTTTGTGCAGAGCCTAGAAGCATTCTTATGATTTTCTGATCATGCACCAATTTAGATAAGAAGACAAAAAGCAGAAGAAAGATAATATGAAGTTCCTGTAAAGGAACTAAGTTAGGGAAGAGAAGCTTATTGAAAGTCATTTTTGGGTCATTTTGTTTGTTTGTTTTATTATTTATTTACGTATTTTTTATGCCTATGTAGTGTGAGATGTGGTTAACTTCATCAAATCATTTGGAGATTTCTTTTACAGGTAATCCCTTGTAATTGAAACACTCAAAATCAATGGTGAGTTTTTGATGTCCTTTTCCTTCTGCCTGTTATCCAATAGATTGGCGACTTTCTGCTTTTAATAAGAGATTTTAAGGTGTTAAGATCAGTTATGTGTCTAATGGAAGTGATGCTCCAGATGCAGATCCAGGATTAATCACTTCTGATGCAATTTATGTAAGTATAGGCTAGTACATGCTATAGTGGAATGGACGCACTGATTCTTTGCCTTGTAGCTACCTGGGTTTTGGTCTATCATGGTTTATCTATCATTGTCCTCTGCTGCTCTTCAGTCAATATCTCTTATCAGTAAGCACGTGAGAAAGTGTATTGATATTAGAAAAGAGAGTAGACGGGGGGGAAATGTAAATTACACTCCTCAAGAATTTGCTTTCAAGTTAAAGCAATATAGCATTAATAAAAATATGAAAGTATAAAAGTTGCATGTATGTATTTGAAAGCAGTTTTACTGCTCAGCTTCATTCAGTTTGTGCCCTTTTATAGTACAGGTCAAATATATATATATATATCTTTATATATACTTGTGCTGGGATATGCATTTGCAGAAAACTGCATTTTTTTTTCCAAGAATATTTAGAAACAGTCGCATAGATTAAAGAATTTACATCTGCTGACCATCTGCTATTAAGGGCAACAGCTATCCTTGATGGCATGTAAGGTTACTCATTTTTGCTAGTCTGCAATTGGACTGATTTCCATAATAGTTGGGAGGGATACGTAGCAGTACTGTATTTGTGCAAATAAATATAAAATTAATTTCCTAACCATTTTGTTTCCTTTCAATATGTCAGAAGATCCTGAAAGAACTCAGGTCACCACCTACTCTAAAGAATCATGAACAGCATCAGTAAATCTTGACAATTCTTTATTTTAATAGGTATGTTGTATCTAGATCGCACTACTGCGTTTGAGTCACTAGTTAAATTTTTTTGGTGGTGTTATAAAAATCATGGAAAGGGCATCTTTGTTTCTTATGATCTCTTATGTCTTATTAAAAAGCCAATATTTGTCATGATGGGAGTTTGATCAAAGTGATCGAATTAGCAGACAACATTTGAATATAATTAGGAGACATTTCTGGCCTGGTAGGTGACTTAATCTGGTCTACTGAGTTTATTAGAAATTACGGGTGGCATAATCCATGTTTCAGAGAACAAATTACTTTTGCTTAAAATTCGATTTCAATTAGTATACTCAGGTTAGCATGAGTAAAAGATTATACATGCTCCGTGTGTTTGCAAATGTCCATGTGCACATTTTAACAAGTTTTAGAAGATCTAGCTGAAAGAGGCAAAAGAAACAAAACCAAAGCCCTTAAAAATGAGATTTTTAAGCACTCCTTTAATTGAAACTTCAGTGGAAGTGAAATTGCCTGAAAACCCTACAATTTAATTGAGATTTTCAATTACCTAGAGACGGAGAGTTATCCTGTGATCAGTTTTCAGTTCAAAAGTAAGATTGGTTGGTCAGATCCTCATTACAGATATGCTCAAATTTAGGCTAGTTAGAAAAATGAAGGCTTGAATAAAACAGTATTTTTTAGAGTATGTTCTCCTTTCATTCATCGTCATTATCTAGTGTTTGTTTACATTTTTAATCCTAAAAGAGTGAAAAGAGAAAGAGAAAAAGCCTTTGCCTTTGTGCAGATAGATTTGATCTTCGTAACAAGCCAAAACTTAACAACAGTGAAAACAAAAAGCCCTTAACAGAGGTGGAACAGTCGAGCAAGAAGTGTTTTATCCCCAAGGTCTCTTCAGGTTTAGCACGTTCATACGGCAGTTCTTGTCTGAGTTGCTGATATAACAGCTATTTTCCAAGATCCTGTGGGATTGTCGATCATCTCAGTTCTGAATGTCAGCTTAAAAAGACATGGATTTTTAAGACTGAAAAACAATAACACAATGCTCAGTATACGACCTATGACATTGCTACCTTCCCGAATGAGAAGATATAGAATATCTTTTCTTTTAATGCTTGATCATATAGTCTGCTTTCTGAAAGCCACCCAGTCAGCTATTAATGATAAGTTTTGAAGTCCTGCTCCTTCGGTGCTTGTCATTTTATTGTCTTTTTTTTCCTTTGGGGACATACTTTAAGCTTCTGCAATATCCACTCTCTGTAATAGTTCTAGAAAAAGTCATACCCCAAGTCAAGATCCTATAGAAATGAGGTGAGAAACTGCCTTTTCAAGCTATTCTCAAAAGCATTAGTTGCTACCTCTGACTTGGGAAAGCCTTTTGAGAAAGACAATGTTCACGCTGTGTTCCTTGTGTTCCTTTGAGCTGTGCCAGAGCGGTGTGGAGTTCACTGCCCTCTTCTCCTGGGAACTAATGCAGTGTTATCCCTCCCCTGGCCTGCTCTGATTTAACATCTGGATCAATCCTTTGGGAAAGGAGAAGACAAATCTGTAAGACAGTTCAAGATCCAGACTAATTTATTAATTTATTAAGTATTTTATATTGTCGCTGGCAAATTAAGGTATACTTGACATCATTTTCACTTCCTGCTGGTTTAGTCTTTGGGCCCAATCCCCAGCCTTTACTCTAACAAGTTTGGGGAAATCTTTAGTGTTCTCTGAGCTCTTTCTGTCAGGGAGGTTCTTTGATTCAAAACTTATGTAAATAAAGGGGTTTTACTCAACAGACATGCAGGAACTCTGATAAAACCAAGCTCTTGCATAGCTAAAAGCACCCATCTTTCTTTGATGTCTGCATATAGAAAAAATATATTGCATTTTTTGTTGTTGTGGCTTTGGGGGGTTTTTTGTTTTTTTTTTTTTTTTTTTCATGTGTTTCCCCTTGCACCTGCCCTGGTAATTTCCTTACAGTGCTATTCCTTTCCATGTTACCTAACCTCTTGGCAGGAATTTCCCCCTCAGTCCTAATTACATGTCTTAAGACACCATAAACACTGGAACTTGCAATTGCACTTTATTTCTCTCAGAGTCTTCCCTCTTGCTGGGATCTCTGAACTTCTCATTATTCCCTGCTTGGCCTCCTGTTTGACACATCTAAGGAAAATATTGTTGTGGAAGCAGCTAATGCTTCCTGGGTTTCTGGATTCTTTGCTCACCCTTTCTTACAGATCCCAGACATCCAACTTGCTAGTTAGCCTCTCCACTTCAAAATTACTTAGCTTTATTTCCTACAAGGCCCACTGTTGTGATCACTTTTTTTCTTGCAGCATCATTGATGCTTCTGCATTGCATCATTGATGCCACTGCTTTGTTGAATGGCACTTAATTCTTTTTCAAAGAAAAAATGAAAAATCTCTGCAGATTTTAGACCTCTGAGTCCAAATTTACCCCACCAAACCTCAACCCGTGCTATAGCTCAGAGCATATATAGACTTTCTCTGGAGTCCATGGTGAAGGAAAGGCCTCTCTTGAAAGAAAATGAGATTATTCAATGTTTCTGGAAAACAAAATGATACTACTGGAGGCAAATAAATTGTAATCTGTGAGGTTCCTAATTTAACCATCCTGTTTAAGTTTCGAAAGATGCAGGTTTCCAATTTTTAGAAGCATCCAGTCCCTCAAAACAGTTTCAGATGCCAAAAATGACAGTGGTGCACTTCAGATTATTTGGCTAAATCTAACTTCTTATTTTTATCTATTTCTCCTTGCTCAAAATTCCTGTTTCACATTCAATGAGTTCAGAACCCCTCAATAAATCACAGATAAATCACTCCCTAGAGTGAAATATTTGTCTGAACTTCTGTAGGCCAGCAGCAGTGCACTCATGGATAAATCTTAAAAGTTGGGCATGATTTCTTACTACTGCGTAATACAGTTGCTCTAAAAATTAGTTTCTAAGACATCAGGCTGGTATCTGAACAAGAATTGTATCCATAAACGTATTCAACCTGTTTTTCATATGTAAGTATATATACAAGTATGACATCAATTCTTTTTTCTTCATTTTAAACTAATGCAGAAGGAGGAAACAGTCGATGAGGTTGGTTTCCCGTAAGTTCATGTGCCCTAACTGCAATTAAAACGCAACAGGCAGAGCCTCAGAATGGTTTTGCAGCAAGAAGGATCACTGCACAGTAGTTATGGGACATTATAGGCACAAGTAAACATTTTTTTTGTAATATCAACTTCATTTTTCCGATATGTCTTGGAGATCTACTTCTCTTAGATTGGTTTTCTCCATTATTTTTCTCTTTGTGCATCCTATAGAGATATTCCAGAGGAGTATTTTGCATCAGAGACATCTGGTTTTGAATTGTTTCTCTCCCTGTACCTATATTTTATAGCATTTCAGCATTTCCATCTTGGAAGGTCATCACTGTATAAGTTGAAGCATAATTCTGGGCTATAAGTGAAAGTTTTTTCATGCTACAGAACTTATATGGGAACTGATATGGGAATGGTTTTCAATGCAAAATTGATTTTTTTTCTCCCCCCTGCTGTGCTGGTACAAAGTGACCCTGCACACGTTACACTTACGACTAATTTTAAATGACCATCATGCAGACAGAAATAAAGTGAAAAAAAAGTTTTGCCTGACTGTAAATAAGTAACTAGTGGGTTTTTTTTTTTACTTATTATCCACTCCCTTATTTTTTTTAGCATGTTTAGATCTGCTGGATCCAATGTAAAGAAAGATTATATAATATTATCTATTCACAAAATTCTATATGCCTCCATAACCCTCCATCTAACTTCACCTAACTTCTAGGAAGTAAATTTGGAATATTTGTGAGTGTATCAGTAACTACTCTAAGTGAAACAAAGCAGAAAGAAAAAAAAAAAGTTAATAGGTGTATTTGTGTAAGTAACATAAAGAGAAACCCTAGTATATAAGATGCTCTGACTTTATTTGTTGCTTTGCTACAGAGAAGTTTGACTAGTGAATTGTATACAGTTCTTTTTATTTATTTTTCCCCTTGTGGATGATCTTCTGAATTACAAATTGCACAGTACAGAAGCAGCCCTTAAAAATTACAAATACACCAGAACATTAGCAGAGCCAAGTTTTCAAAATGACATTACTCTCTCATCTTATGTGCATACACAAAACCTAACCATGATGGATACTCTGAGAAAAACAAAACAAAACTGGTTTATAAATGCTGTAAAGTCAAAGTCTATTTCTAGATGATGATTTAGTAAGAGAAGTAGAAGAGAATTTATTTTCTAGTGCTAAACAATGAAGAGAAATGTAATATTTTACTTCCTGGGGTTACTCAAGCTGCAAAGGACAACAGTTTTCAAAGAGGAAATAAATGAAGAGATTCCAAAAGCAACAACTGTGTTTTGTCAGCTGTCACAGCCTTTTCCACAGGACCAACATCACTTAAAACATAACAGGAAAATGAGGCTATAGAAAAACCTTTCAGACTTCCACTTTTTTGCACGAAATCACCCATCTTTTCATTGAAATCAGCTGCAGTTTACTGCCATGCAAATAGACAGAATTTATATCATCTTTCATCTTGTGTTCTCCACTGTCATTTTCTGGATGACAATAAGTCATTTAAATTAAGCTCTGGGAAGATGGTAAGCATGTAGGTCTGAGTTTAATGGTTAACTAAATATAAAAACATGGCTGTAACATAAAATGCATCTACCTTTCTACTCGTATGCCACATTTGTGACTTGGAAGGAAGGAAGAATCCAGTTTTTCTTCCAGCTTCCTCTAAGATCTTTTTTAAAAATTGTCAGTGATAATACTATTAATGGAAAGGTTTGTTTGTTTTTAAAGACGTGGATCTTCTTAAGGTAGAAGTTCACTTATAGCACATAATTAAAGAAATACCTTTACCCTGCTTTAAGTGATGTCTGGGGAATTAAAATATTTGTTTAGCAAAATAGGCTTATACTTATATCAAGAGGTTTGATATAGCTTAAAATAAAATTAGGGATTCAGATTAGATTTAACCTTATCACTATATATGTCCTGCAAGAAGAAAAAAAAAAAAAAAAAGGTGAAGAGGTTCAATGAATTAACACAAATTTGAGAGGCCAGGTTTTCCTGAATATACATAAAAAGTTGGGCTCTGTGTGGGCACAAGACAAGTGGATAAAGAGGTCAAATATACCATGCTCTTACCACTATTATTATCTTTACTGTTATCCTTGGGGACTTAGCATTTCTGTGTAGCAAACTGCTTATGGTGACTTATTGAGATAGCCTAACTGTAAACTACAACAGCTTTGCACAACAGCAACCTAAGCTCAGGGCTACCAAGGACAACACAGATATCAGTAAAAGCTGAGTTTCACCAAAACTGAAGAAAATCATGGTTTTGCATCTGCATACCTGAAGAAACCAGGTATGCAACTCTTGGCCTATCATCAGGAGCGATTTGCAGTATCTTTGGCATTTAATAATAACTACAATGTATGCCTAAAAAACTCACTGCCACATTATCCTGAAAAACTAGTAGGAAAAATGCAAGTAAGCAACAATGAGCATTTACCTGGCAAAGGTATTTTTTCTTGTTGGTCAAAAGATATACATAAATCTTTATTGACTGATTTTGGTTCTGCTCAGCTTAATGGGATGAGTAGAAGTTTTTGTCTTTTTCATGTTATTACAGGTATATTTCTTGAATTGGCTTTCAACCACAGTTATAATGAGAACAAGATATTCTAAGATATATAAAATATGGAAAGTAAATGTTCCTTGTACATGTTTATATCATCGTTTTTATACCTCTGATCCTAGTATGATCTGGCAACCTGGCCTCTGACTACCATGCTTTTACAAATATGTAGTTTGAAAAATCATAAATTATAATTCTTTAGAGGAATTTCATTAAACAGTATGTGCTACATCACTATCTCATGTCCTTTACTTTATTATGCCTGAATAACTGCTAAAATTCAGGATTTTTTTTTGCAAAGCTATGCAGCCAGCCAGTTCTTTCGTATTCATTGACTGCTAACACTATGTCTTTTGATCCTGCATATCACTCATGCAGTTTTGTGCCACCTAACGGTTACTGTTAATGGCCTAATAACTATCAATTCCTGTTCAATAAATCATGGATCCAACATTACTTTGGATTATGGCCTGCTTGCATTTCTAAAATGTTCTGTCCATTTGTGGTTCACTTGCTCGAAAATGTGTCTCATCCATCTAGGCTCTTTTGGAAGGATAGCTTAAAGTACTAAAATGCTGCTCATCCTAGTGCCAAGAGTGAAATGTCCTCCCCGGGTTAGGAATAGTTGCACAGAGGGTCGAAATATGCAGAGAAGTCATTTGCAGCAGACCACGTGAGACAGGCAAGCTGCCAACGGTGTGGAAAGACCAGAGGACATTCAAAGACAGCAAGGTTTCAGACGGGCGTAATGCAGACAAAGAAGGGTGAAAATGCTGCTAATTCCTTATACTCTCCATATGAGCTAAAAGAAACAGAATAAGCTTCTTTAATTCCCTCTGTCACCTTCACAGCCTGTTTATAGGAAGCAAAGAAGTTGGTCCTCAGCAGTAAAGGAGAATTGTGAATCCCAAAAGTACCTTACCAGCTGAATGCTACAAAAGACAATATTGTATATTTTTAAAGGTCCTTTGCTTTACCATGTCCTAATTACACTCTAAATGAAAAAAAAAAGAATTATTTAATTAAAAATTGTTATTAGAATGGATGACAGACCACAATTCCCATTTGCAGTATTTTAACTTCTGATAAAGATGGTCATGTTTTTTTTTTTTTCACATGTTAGCTAGTGTCAAAGATAATCCTCATTTGAAAATATGCTAAAAACCAAATTATCTTATAAGCACATTTCAAATAACCCACATAAAATCCTAGGCAATGTTCAAGGAAAGGGAACACAGTCAAGGGAACTGGTGGGTGGAAGAGCTGCTGATAAACATTTCTTGGTACTCCATGGACTCTGTGTTGGCACACAATAATTAAGCTGTTGATTCAGCTTTCTTTTTTGTAGCTAGCCCACAGAACATACGTATGAAAAAACAATTATTTGCAGAGACGCCGATTCAGGCCCTCATAACACCCCAGAAAGTACCAGGGTTAATGTACTCTAATTTCAATTTTATGCTTCTTATAATCCCAACTTCCTTCAAAAATTACTAGAGGGGATTTTGTTGTAGTTGATTTGAGAATCTAACAAGGATTATAGCAATCTTAGAGAAAACGCCCTCCTACCAACCATGATATATAGACAGATAGTTAACCCCAATCCCATCAGCGAGCTCCTACATAGATCAGTTAATAGTATTGGTGGTAGGTAAGGTCATTAGCCCTCTATCCCCTTCATTATTTCTCTGACCCCTACAGACTAGCATTAATGAAACTATTAGTGCAGCTATAGAAGCCTCTGTTGCAATTCCAACAGAGCCCTAGTAATGATGTGTTAAGTACAATTATATTACTAAACTATGTATTACAGGCCCCCAGCATCAGTCCCACACAGTTGCAGGCCTTTGACTCACATCAGTAAAACACTGGAATGAGCTGTGCTTATTAGAGCCCACCAGGAAGGCAAGTTCTTGGTATAATTAGATCCCCAGAGTACACTGGATGACTTCACAGCTGGAGAGTTAGAAGAACACCATTCTGGAGCATGAAAAGGATTGTAAATGTACCTGTAATTACATTATTTTCTCCCCTTTGTTTATTAAGAAGGAAAACGGCTTCAGAGGTGGGCTAACAGAAGACAAGTGACCTTCCCAGCTTGGGTCTGTACCCTTTCCTGTACCTTACATTATGCCTATCATCACCGGAGAACTGTCTTCTCTGTGCATCAGTGTCCCACTTGAACCCTTTCAAGTAGGGTGATGTTTTTAATTATTAGTTAATATGTATGCATGTTTTTGTAATGTGCAGGAATACATTTCAAATACGAATAACTTACCCCGTGTTTCTCTCTCTTGAAGATCCCTGCTTATCATGTTGCATTTCTACACTAGCAATGAACAATGCAGCAATGGCAAAGAGCCTTGGCTGTGCACATTTTGATTTTTGGAGGAAGGGGGTGTCTTTTATTTTATTTGTGCATGTGTGTGTATTGCTCTGAGTGATTTTAGGGTTTATATGCTGTTCTTTCCTATAATTAGTTGAGATTTTCTTTGTTAGAGGTTTCACACTTTAAAGAGAATATTGTAATAATAACTGATGATGTAGAAATTCAAGGAAGATTAAAATCGCCTTTCTGCTATACTTTACCCTCTAAAGAGTAGGAAAGTTGCTGATAATTAGGATGTTGATCTTTGGGCACACACAAAAAGATGTGTTTGCAAATAAAGGCTTTGACCCTAAATTGTTCACTGCCTGAGAAGTAGGATCTACCCTCTCAGAGCTCAGATACAACAAATTAGATACAACAAATAATGACCTGAGCTGAATGACAGTGACAGTAGAAGAAGTAATGATGAGGAGAACCTGTTACAGGTGTGCTTCTTCCCCAGCCCAACCTGATTTTTCACACCCTCATGCCCTGCCCTATCCAGGTGTTAATCACCAGTGATATTATCTGATCCTGGTGGATGCCTCCATGATCTCTTCTCCGCTTCAGACAATAATCATCAATAAGAGTCCTGATGGCTGCGTTCTGATGGGGAGATAAGGGCTGACTGAGCCCCGTAAAAAAATTAAAAAAAAAAAAAAAAAAAAAAAAAAAAAAGGAGGGGGGGGTGCTACAAGTCTATCATCTTATCCCATAAATATAGGGACAACCCAAGGGCTTTCTTTGTATGGCAGTGAGCTGCACACCAGGATCTCTCCTTAAGCAGGGATGCCTCTCAAGGATACCTCTTGGGTTTAAGAGATCCTTGCCCCAGCAGATCTGTGGTAAGTGACTACAGTGTGCTTTCTCATCTCCGAACTTTACTGATTTGTATATGTAACTGTGCACAGAATTCTTTAGTCATAAACTGTTGAACAGGTTGGGAACTAGGATTGGATCCACCTCCACCCTGACCCTTCTTAGAAGGGGTTTGGAAAGCAAGGGGGTCCAGTCTGAACCCCATGACTCAAGAGGAGGGTTCCTTGGTAATTCTGTGTATATCTTGTACTCCATGCAGTAAATAAGTGACCTTACCATAGAATCTTGGTTAAAACACTGTCCACATCAATAAAACCCACTACTCACTCTGTGACAGAAACTGAAGAAAATTGGCAATGCCATGCCAAGAATAAGACATCTGTATTATTGCATCCATGCCTCTTTCTGTGATAGCAATGATAAGAGTTTCTGTAAAGGAAAAGAGAAGTCCCATTTTGATATCAGCAGGGACTTATGAAAGCCAGACTCACCTAAAATCCTGAAGAAGAAAAATTTGCCCTCTATTACACAAAACAGATGACGTTCATCTTCTATCACAAACCTGTGCTTTCTTATGTCTTCTTCCAATTTCCTTTCCCAATTGCATGTTCTTCTCGTCTGTCGTTATTTTTGGCAATAAAATCATCATTATCCTACTCTTCAAAATGGGGTCTTGCTTTCTTATTCATCCTAAAGTGCAGAAAAACCTACAAATCACCAGATCAGCTGTTTTATGTTTCACCCCTTTACTTCTGAATGTACTCTAATATGCTATAATTCACATATTTTATTTTGCTCTTGTTAGTGCAAATTGTTTTTTGGCAACAGTAGGTTTTAACTCTGAACTGTACTCTTTTAAGCAACACTACACAACCTTCTTTTTAGCAGAATGGCAGTGTGACTTTAGTATAGATAATCCCAAATATTAGAAGGCAGTGAAATAATAAAAATGATTTTTTTTTTAAACTGGAATGCTCTTGCTTAATTTGCTCAGAGAAAGAGGGCAAAGGCAGGACAAACATGGAGTTGCAACCAGAGAAGCTGAGCAGTTGCTAATGGCGTATCTGCTAAAACCTGAAGGATGCATTAGTCCTTTAGCTGTATGAATGGTTGAGGGAGAAGTTGTACCTCTTTTACAGCAACTTTCCCTAGTTTTAAACATGTGGCTGCAACAAAATGCTAAAATTTAAACCAGAGATAAAGTTCCATAAGCATCTTTCTGAACTACTTAGCTCCTCCTAAATCCTCATGTGAGATGATCCCTGGTTTTCATCTCATGTCTAGACACAATAGTTGCTATTACTCCATCTCCACAGTGTGTTAATGTGACAAAATGAAAAGACCTATCTTATATTGCAGCTACATATTATATCCCTTTCCCTGAAGGAGGTGAACATACTGTGCTTAGGACTAGCAGGAACTGAGTAATATACATTGCTTTTCCTCTGCATAGGACAACCTAAGGACAGATATATTTCAAGGGGTTTAGATTAAGGTTACTCTGCCTTTTAACCATGAGACTTGATTATAAACAGAACAACTGTCAAATAGGAAGCCAAAGATATTCAAAGGATAAAACTTCAGTTCCACGGCTGCCACCTGGGGAACTTTAAGACAAATGTGACCAGGAGGACTGCTGCCAGGAAAGAGAAAACATGGGTTTTTTTTTTTTTCTTTTCTTTTTTTTCTGCCTCACCTCCATGATATGTGATTGTTAAAATGCCAAGGTGCTTTTCTCTAATAGCCAGCTAGGATTTTGATCTCTATTAAGACCACATATATTATGACTAGGGAAGCAGGGAGGTAGATTGATATGCAATTTCTCTGCAAAAACACTTTGGTGGGTGCCAGGAATTTTCAGTAAAATATATATCTAAAGGAAAAGCTGGAGTTCTATATAAGATCCTTGAAGAAAAGTAGTACTTATCAATGACATAGCAAAGATAAAAAATAATAGCAATAGATGATTTGCAGCCCTCTTGTAGCCCTGGGTAACTAGTTAGACTATTTTTATGGTTTCCACCAGGTGTGGGTTATTTTTTTAATTTTTTTGTTGTCTTTCTCCTTGGCTAAAGATTGAATTTTTTTAGAGCCTTTTGAAATGAACACACAGTGGCAGGAAGATTGGATGGCTAAAGGTAATGGGCATAAATAAATATACTGAGAGATGCAATTTAAACAGCTTGTGCACAACATACAAGCTGAACTATTTGTAACTTGTTAAGGAAAAAGAACCAGATGTCACTGGATAAGACTATAGTAAACGTGTCCCTACAGTGTATGGGATTAATTGAAAAGACAAATACAATGGAAGCAAATGCTAAAAGGAGGCTGGAAAATAATGTGAAAACGCTGTAACTTGGTTAGGTCGTTCAATGACATATCTTTACCTGAACTGCTAGCTCCACACTGGATTAAATCCTTTCAAGAATCAATTGAAATAAAGAAGCAAACCAAGAGATCGAACAACAAGAACAACAACAAAAAGAGATTAAAATGAAATGGAATGAGGTGAGCAGTATCAGAAACAGCAGTGATTCTAGCGCTCACCGCATTTGCTAGCAGTTAACAGACACAACACTAGCGAAAGGGAGAATTGAGAAAGGAGCAGTCCCACACCTTCCTACGCTCACAGCGGCCACGTTAGCAGTGCTACTGAGGAGTCATTGGCAGGATGTAATGCGAGGACTTGGCACGTGAGAAGTGTCCCAGCTCTTCTTCAGCTCCACTGAGACTTTAGCACAAAACAAACCCAAACAGAAGGTGCAGAAAAATACAGAACACCAGTTTTTTTTCCCCTTTCTTATCAGTTCACACCTTCTGAACCACTCCTCCTGAGGGAACTGCAGTGTAAAGCCTTATACAAAAAGCACACTGCTGTTTCATGCCCACAACTGAGGTGGGGGAGAAAGGGCTAAGAAGAGATTACACTCAGACAATAAATACAACAGGAAAAGTTTCTGTTAGAAACTTACAGAATTCAATACTGCTTTGGGGTTGTGGAGCATAGGCTGCAGTGAGGATTTATTTTGAACACGTAAAACCAAAACATGGATATAAATATGGAAATACATATACAGATGCATCACCTTTGCTTCGTGGTAGCACACTGTGTAAGAGCAACAAGCAGAAAACACCTTGTGATGGTCTTTTTGTCCTTGAAATATTCAACACTGGCTATTCTTTGAAATGTAGATAGATTGATCAGTTGATTTATCTATCACAGTAAGTAGCTGGAATAGGATTTGGAGGTTTCTGGGTCATGTTTTTATATGCAAGGAAGAATCTCAACAATTCTAACAGTTTTTTTGGGGGAAAAAAAAAAAACTCTGAATTTTCTGACTCTTATGTTTCTCTGCATAAATCCCCTTTTCTGTCTTCAAGAGAACAGATATCTATGCAAGATACTCTGACAGTCTGACTTTTTAAAATCATTTTAGCATTAACGATATACTAAAGAGTTCTGTTTTTCTTTCTCAAAGAATACAGAAATATATAAACCTGAAAATATCATGCTTATTGTTGCCCAAGCATTTTTGCGTTTTATAAAATGGAGGTTTTAGGCTATTGATAGATGAAAGATTTTGCTGAGGTCACAAATCAAGTTAAACCATGGGGCAAAAGATCATAATGTGCCCAAGATCTTTGGTAAGATTCATTCTACCAACAAGGACCTTTTTAGGACAGCAAAATTGGTGTAAGCTGGCAAAAAATACTATGAACAGTTGAAAACTCTCTTCGCGACTCCCATACTTCTGATATGCTATCACACTTCTTTTTGCATTTCAGACCAAAGGTAGTTTTGATAATTCCTTAATGAATATGAAAAAGAAAAGCAAATTGTTGTGGCAGAAGCATCTGTGAAACTTTTGGCCAGACTCGAGGCTGGTAGAGGTTCAACATCCATGCTCTTGTGCAAAGCCTAAAGGAGCAGTTATTCCTTCAGTATCCCTAGGAATTTACTCCTTGAGAGAACTAAGGTGCAAGGGAAGCAGGTAAAGCCATGGTTACTTTTGCTTTACCTCAGAGTGAAATAAATATTGCAGCTCTAAAAACACCCTCTTTATTTCTCATAAAGCTACAAATACATCTCTGGAAAAGTCACGTCCTACATTAAAACAAAATACAATGTCAAAGGGGGCTGTAGTGATTCACCTACTGTGCCTTTTTTGGCCTAATGGAGGTGATATTTCAATTTTAAATCTGTTAAGTACAGCAATCCGTAGTTACTCTTCCCCAGCCCTTCATTCTCTAGCCGTAACATAGTTTGCCCTGTGACAGGTAAAAAGAGTTTTGTTACGGTACACTTTTGCACAATTGAGGAAATTATTCCAATGCCTCTTGTGCCTTTTAATTTCTCTAATAATGCAGGTAGATGCTTTTATAATTATTTAAAATACATGTTGCAGCAAGTAGAAATAGATGGGGAAAAAAACAGCGATTTTTTCACTGTTTTGTAAGGATCATCTACTGAACAGTGGAAAAACACCAGAAGCGATGCATTAGATTTAAAGATGTAAAGATGAAAATTAGGGTTGTCTGAAACTGAGAAAGCGGCATCACTGCATCCAAGTTCTCCTTGTCAATGAGCATCTACCAGCTTAACTGCACAAGATGAGGTTGAGAAATAAACAGAATATATGGTCATCATGGCTTATAAATTTAGATAGTTTCATTTATTCTAATTTCATTTGTTACTATTAAGTAAAAAAAAAATTAATTACTATTACCCAAATGCCACTGCCGCCTCTAATTTATCCACGTCTGCATGTGTATGTCGGCATAAACTGGATGAAGGGAGTAAGAATCTTCTGAAATGTTTTGCTGAGGTTGGGCAGGTCCCTGACTCTTTAATGACTTGAGAAAGACAAATCTTCAGTCTTTTTTTCTTTTTTAATCACCTCCACATATGTGGGTGAATACTGATTTTAATTACTAGAAATGTGCAAACTGCTACTAGCAAAAGCTTTACCTCAGAGAATTTGCTATGTGCCATTTATTCTTTGCTAATAAGAGAGGTCCAAAATTTTGTCATGAGGGTTAATGCATTTCAAAGTGTCATTAGACTGCAGAAGGGAAAAGAAGTGTTTGCATCAACAAATCTGCAATGGAGAACATGTTCCTTGACTGCTTTTTCTTCCTTTCTCAGGTCTTGACTCCAGTAAGCTAAATTTCTTCTTTATTTACATGACTGATATCCATTTGTTCTTCTGAGCTGTATCAGATGGGGAGAACATACCATCTTATTTTAAGTTCTTTTTCAGTTATAGTCATAAATATAAAATGAGGATGGAAACAGGGTTTTTCACCTCCTTTCTTCTCCCTGCTTCCACAATAGTCCAATTACCTTTAGAAAACAGATAGTTCTCCAGGTAAGGACTACTTTTGTTGTTAGTTTGGGTTGGACTTGGACAGTGTCTTTTGGCTCTATGTCATTTATATTTGTTTCTTCATTTCAAATTTCTGGAATCACAATTTTCTGAACCTAAAAAGCAGGAACTTTGTCAAATCCATGTTTATCACTAACAGAAAAATACAAGCACAAGTATGAATATAAGAAATTTGTCTTTCCAACATTTTTTTCCCCAAAAGTGACATAACAGAAGTACAACATCCTAGAGTATGTATAGCATCACAACATGCAGATAAACCACATTGTTTGCCTTCTTCAAAAGCTATCTAAGATTTACATTGTCGAGATGGTTTGATAAATGGATATTTCTCAGAAGTGAAAAAAGCATTCACTAGGAAGCTAACTCACTTGTATTACGATGTTTTTCATGAAAATAAATATTAGGAAGTTTTTTAGGTGATGTCAAATGAAATGCATCCAGGTTTTTGCTGTAATAAAATGCCCTTTTGTTTGTTTATTCTCCTGTTAATAAAAAGTAGCAGAAAAAAAATAAAAGGAAACAGAGGATGACTTATGTAAAAAAGTATGCTTGCTGAGATAAACTTGAGGATACAGGATGAGTTGGAAGATGATATGACTCAAAATGTAGGCACTAGGCTAACAGAGCTAACCAATGTCATGTTTGCTCACATCAGCACTTGTTTTGGAAGTACTCACTGCGAAGGCAATGCACACCTGCGAGGTCTGGAAAAGGAACACGTGCAGATCATGGCGGTTTCCATGAAACAGAAAATTATCATCCCTAGCATCTTTGTGCCACTTCAAATTCTCTTGTGCTCAGGCAATTTGGAAGCAGGTTTTACAAAAGGGCTGTTGGCAAACATCCTCGCGGCTAGCTCTTGCATTTTGTGATCATTCTGTAATTGTGTCACAAATGAATAATCTCTGTAGCCTAAGGGGAAGTGTTGGGAGACATATATTTCCTCTAAGCTACCCATGAGGCAGCCATGTGAAGCTCACTCGAGTGATGACTCTATCTCATGCTGTCATTTTGGTTTTGCTCTGGGATTTCAGTAGAATAGATGGACACCTGCAATGTGGAGATGCAGGATTAATCAGTTGCTGGGATGCTCTGAGCTATCTCACGGAAATTCATGCTTTTATTTTTTTTTATTTATTTTTTTTTTTCCCCTCCCCCTCAGGAGCCTGCAACCAATTTACTGGAAAGAAAAATTCAAGTTCAGAAGCACTGGAAAATAGAAACCATTCCAACATCAGGAGAAATGGCAGAAGCTTCCACTGGCTTAAAGTCTGACCACGTGCACCGCAAAGACCAAGGTATAATATAGAGCAGTCCGTATCTGTTGGAACTACCTGGATTTTGACCCTGACAGCAAGGAAATAGGAACCATAGATATTTCTCCCCATCTTTCCCCTCACCATCCCCTCTAGCAGTGGGGAAAAAAGGCAAAAGATCCTGGCAAATCCAGTGTCAAGTGCTGCAACCAACATGGCAATTGCTGGTGTCTACTGATCTTGATTCAGAAGATCAGGCAAGTTCGTAGTTCCTTCAGTGTTAAATTATTTTCTTCCCATCTGTTACACAGAATGCATGTACCTGATGTTTTAGTTTTGCAAAGAGCTCAATATTGGAAAGGGATGGCAGTCTTGGGAAATACTTCAAGCACATTTCTTTGCCATGTTTTTGTAGAGAGAATTGACACATCTGTTACTTAATGGGCAAGAGAAAAGCTTGTGAGAACAAAAGAAAAAATGAAGTATTTCATTCAAATGCATGTTCTGGGCCATATATTTATTTTATCTTTTCATTATGTGTGTAACATCCTTCTAGTAAGCAGAGGTTCATATATTACATGGTTACATCTCTTTCATTGCTTCAGTGGTTTCAAAATGTTCTTTATCACACCATTCTGCACTCGGATTTACACAACAAAGTTTTTGTTAATGACTTAGAAAACGATTTGCAAAGCTGATGGATGCTTGATGTTGTTTATATTGAGAGTATATGGCTTTTCATACTGGAATCCTTCAGGTGCTCACAGTAATGGGTATATTTTAATTGTGTTTAAATGCCCAAATCTTCATGATGAATTTCCCACTTGTGATAACAGAAGCTGTGCCTGAGTGTTCCCCCTGTCATATATGAGAGAAAAGGGCATTGCAAGGTGCTTTTCCCTAATAGGTTCCTTCTAACAGTAAGATAAAAAGAATGATCAAACTATAGATGATTTACTGAGCTTTTAGGTGTTATTTCCTAAATCCAGCTCTCCCCTCTTACTCAGGAAGCTTGAGACAACCCTGACTGGATAGTCATAATGTTTACTCATTAAGCAACACACATATAAAAATAATGATACTTTAATTGGCTAATGAACACACCATTACTGCTAGTAATATTACTACACAATTATATCATGCAAGTAATACAGATTTAGAAATTTCTTATTAAGTCTTAATATTGATACAGCGGTATTCCTGTGAAGAAAACTTACAAAGCACCCACATAAGTGCCATTAAATTGCAATTCCTTCAGTTTCCTTTCCTTCAGTACTTAGCAGTATCCTACACAAGTCTATCCCTCTCACACCATTTCCTCCATTTCTCTGCGCAATCTCCTCCTAAATAAAAATCCAGTCCCTAATTAATTTTGCTTCCCTGGCCCCTCTTTTGTCACATTCATTCCCAAATTTTTGCTTCCCACACTTACCCAGGCAATTTCAGCTTGACATCATATTACGGCTGTGGCTGACCTCTTGTACAAAGAGGCCTTGTGCAAATATTAGATGGGGTGATTAGGTAATTAAGATCCTTTCCCTCAACCATACCAGGATTGTGGAAGTAATTATTTGGTACCATGTTTTTTTTTTCTTTATACACTGAGGAAATAGAGATAAAATTTAACTAGAAGGGATCTCAAAATGCATACAATTCCTTTCAAATCTTTCTTTCAGCCCAGCACACTGCATTGTGTAATCGCTTAATCATTTAATGAGAAGCAGATGGCTTATTCACAATTACTGCAAGTTATTTTGTTTGTTGCAAGTCTGTTTTCTCCTTTTCCATGGCACTTTAATTTGATTGTTATAACATCTAGTTTTCTTGTCTGTAACTAAGGCAAGAGAATGCATTCCTTAGGTCTTTTATGTGTTTTATCTGGATGCACGCCTGCAGCCAAGAATTCTTATATTACCTCAGGGTGTTTCACATGAAGAAGGAAAAATTACTTATTCAAATTTAAAATTGGAAAGCTGAGCTCATAATTAATTTGCCCAAGCAAACAACCGTGCCTGCTGGAAACTGAGTTTTGTTTTCTGCTAAAAAAGTAAATGTACATAATTTTCACTTGTTCCTAATTACACTTCCTACCTTGTTTTTTTTTTTCTTCTTTTTTTTCCTCTGATGTCTTCCTACAGGGAACTTGCTTTTCTTGCTTCTTGTTTGTTCATGAAGCCTGTTTTATACTACGGGATTGTTCTACCTATGACCTACAGGCAAGATGCATTTGTCCAAGATAATTCATTAACCCGCTGTCTGTTCCTTGCCTTCCCTTTTTTCTCAAAATAGCTGCTTTTAAGTTGAGATACTGCAGCTGCTGTATCCCCAATTCCCAGGCACATGGGAGTTTATCTGAGGGGAGGGAAGGGTCACATCACACAACTGACTCTCAGCATTTTACTAGAACTGAACCCAGCTATGTGGAGTGCAATGGAAAATGAAGTTTGCTGTTCTGTTCAGCCTCTCTACAGCATCTCATGACTTGGGAATTTATTTAGCTTTAGTTGTCTGTTAGCTTTCAAGCACTGTCCCCATTTGTTCTGATCCTGCTGTAAAAGAAGAGGATAGCTAGAAATCTGCTATGGCTGAAATGTCTTTGGTGCCTTTTTGCCCAGGAGACACCTAGGAGTGGACTCCGGGCAGCATTTCCTGGGTTTCTGCCACTTTTCCCTTGTCTAATTAGGAGACATTCATTGCCCTCTCTTTCCCCAAGGTCTCCCAGCCAACATTATTCGGGTACAAATATTATAATAACCCAAAACTTCAGATTGTTCCTTGGTTCCTTCATCCTTGGATTCCTCTACGATGGCATAATTCCCATTTCCAGCCTTGTATTTTTCTGGAGGATTTTTAGGCTGGTAATGATATTGTATAACAGTACACGACTGTAAATGTGTTCTCTCAGTTCCCTACTGCTGTTATCCAGGACAGTGGGTAACAGAGCTCTGATCCTATCCTGTCTTCCCAATCATCACCAAGCACAGCCAGTGTGCAGAAAGGTACAAAAAGTAGTAACATTTTCAGAATTAACATGAAGCTAGAAGGAATTCAAGAGCATGTAGTGACTCTTAGAAAAGCTCTTGCTTCTTTCTCTGGCCATCTCGCTGAGAAAGACAGTAAGTTTCCATTTATGTGATTGCAAAGGGAAATGTCACTGCTGAGCAGATAAATTTCTCTCTCCTCCTTGTCCCATGTTAGCAGGATACCTGAGATTCAATGTGAGCCCAGCACAACTAATACAGTTTGAAGGAGATGCTTAAATTCCCTTATCAAAAATACAACTAGGTGTATATATTCAAAGGAAGGTGCTGATAATTAGAGTACAGTCCAAGGGAACCAGAAACAGGCAATATGACTCATTTACAGAAGCAAATAGATGAGTTATTTAAATATGAATATTAAATATTTCCACTTATTATGGAAATAGCCTGTGAAGAGATGCCAATTCAGATGCTTTTTTTTGTTCTTTCAGTTCTTCTAGGAAAATATACCAACACTTCTCCAAATTACATTGCATTAATTGAAAAGGTATAGATTAGCTCATTATTAAGTATGAGTCCATGTCAAAGAGTTGTAAGATTCTTCAAATACTGTTCAAGGGACTTTAAAAAGGAGGCAGATGAGACTCTAGATTACCTGCCTGTATTTTAATTGCATGACAGTAAAGAACAGACACAGGTTCAGAAGCATCCTGACAAAACAAAACATAACTGGCACCCTCAAGAACACATAATGATTCCCACTACCAAAGTAGTGACATGTTCCTTTATTTCATTTTCCTTGCTTGTTTTGTATAAGTGATTTTTATAACCTGCATCATCAGCTCAGCATTTCCTTCTTGTGCTCTAGTTGACCCTGCGTGTGCAGGGGGGTTGGACTAGATGACCTCTAGAGGTCCCTTCCAACCTTAACATTCTGTGATTCTAGTATTTACTGTTAAGGCGATGCAAAGACGTGAAAGCAGGTCCAGCTTTGAGAAGTCTCCATTACCTTCCTGAGGTCATGTTCAGCTCTGGCAGGTCCAGGTGGGATGATGAAAACATGAGGGATATGAGTAGCCGGCGGAAGTTTAGAACAGCTTCAGAAAACTCCATCCATCATACCCCAAGATAATTTTTCTGCTAACCTTAGGAGTTTGACAAGCCCTTGGTTAGAGCCATGCTACCAGGCAGTGCTGTAATCTGTTATTGCTGTGACCGTTCCAAGTCATGTGATTACGTTAAAAACCCATCTTCATTTATTTTAAAGCAGCAGACACATGCTAGAGTTAATTCCATCTAATTTGTGCCAGGGGTAATAAAATTAATGAAGTCGCTCGCATACATTTAATATGCACCTGGCACTGATGACTGCCTCTGAGAAGACAGACATAACTCAATTCTGCTCTCTCTGAGTCACTGAAGCTGTTTCTCCCAATGCTTTAAAAGAAGGTTATCAAGCCAAATGACACAAACAGAATATCTGCTCTGATTAGGAGCATTTTTTTTCTTGCAAAAAGCCCGCAATGACCTTACAAGCAGATCCTACCTACAGACCTTCAAGTTAGTCTTACTATCCACCATCCTCAATTTAAACTGCCTTTTTTTAATTATGTCCTAAATGCGGCTGAAATATTTAAAAATCAGTTAAAAAACTGAGGCAATAATTTTGCCTCAGTTGTCTAAGTGGACCAAGATGATTGTCGGGAACAACATGAACTTTTTGGCTTTGAAAGGAGAGTGATGGATAATAGAGTTTCTTCTCAATTCTCACTCAAATTAATGGTCTGCTTTTCATCTCTCATTCCATTTTATTGAACTCCTAAATTATCAGCAACCATTTAAAGTTACTTATATGTAAATACCTTGTCAGTTTATATTAGACTTAGTAGGCAGCTTCAAAAGCAGCTTATGACATTTTGCCTGTTGTATTCTAGTGTGACTACTAGTTGAACTCTTAATAGGAAAAATTAAATGAGTGTATAATGCATCATATGTTCAAATTAGGTTCTATTGTGAAAAGCTGCAGTGGCTTTACAGCCCAAGCCATTATCCAGGACATTCTTGGAAGGTACAATAGTTTCGTAGATGCAGTTAGGGGAAAAAGGAAGCTGTTGACTAAAGAAATTATGATGCAAATACACTGCTTATGTAAATAAGCTTTAACACAGACTTTTCAGGCAATATTGGCAGCCAAACCTCATGACCTGAATTAACCATATATATGCACACACATATAATACACATATATGTATTTGCACACACATATAATACACATATATGTATTCACACACACACACACACACACATATATATATTCAGACCAATCATCACAGCTAATTTTAAAATCATGCTATTCGCAATGACTTCTCATTGGACTTCCAACTGAAATTTAATCTGGGTGTATTTGAGTCTATTTCAAGAGTCCGAACAACAAGTCATCTCATCTGTTTTATTCTGTGACTTGATTTCCCAGCTTGTAAGACTGTTCTCTCTACTGCCTTGAAAGGCAGTAGAGACTATGAATTTGTGTAGTGCAATTAAACACAATTCTTCCTGTGCATGGATGTCAGTCAGGTTTTAATGGCATCTGTTGCTTAAGAGAAGGATGATTAAGGATTGATGCCCACATCCATACAAGCTTGAAATCCATTAGATATATAAAACAGAATTTCCCAATTCCTTGGTGTTTCTGATCAAGCATCAAACAGTCTAGGAAAAGAGCCATTTTTTCCTAGCCTGTGATTATAGAAAGTGAAAAACAGCCAGCTTTATAGTAAATGCTCTACAGCTCAGTGCCAACAGTACCCGGGAAAACTCTTCCCCTCAACTGCAGCATTACCAAACACCACAAAATAATATTTCTCCTGCAGTGTACACAGTGCTGCTTTAGAGTTTTGGATCTTTTGGAGCATGCTTTGACTTAGACTCACTTCTGAGAGCTTCCAGTTGACTGTAGCTACCAGGTATGAGCAACCTCATGCTGTATCCAGACATCTGCAGGCCAAAGGAGGGGTGACAAGATGACAGCAAGGAAGGATATTAAAATCATAAAGTTGCAGCCCACCACTGAGATCCATTTCTGTGGTTTTCATTCTCCAAAATACCCTGATCAGGTTTCTATTTCTGTCTGTACATAAAATTTCTGAGTTCACCTGACAAGAAGCCTGGGTTTCCCTAAAGATAGCTACCAGTCTTGGACAGGGCAGATACAATATTTCTCAATACAGTTGACAGTTTTGAATTGCTAGGTCTGCTCTTTTCCATCCACAGTACCTGCTGCTGCCTGTGGCAGGCCTCTTTTCTAAAAGACTGCTGAATGAAAACCAGAATTAACCTGGGACCCAAGTGTTTGTTATGAGGACGGGTTTCTTTATTTAATCTTTCTCACATTTCTTCGCTCTGCTCTTATGAAGTTGCTGACAGCAAATATTGCTTGTCCTATTTCAACTCTGTTATTAGTTTTGATGGTCTTTTCTTCTAGTTAGGCACTTTCCTCTTCATTTCTTTTATACAGTTTGGGTTAATTCACCCCAGTCTCAGAAAAACGACTTAAATCACAACTGTTGGTGAGTGACTGGGTGCAGAAAGATGGAGGAAAGCAGTCATTCTTGGCAACAGAACAAAATACTGCAGCAAGGGAGTCTATTGTCTGCAGATATTCGCATGGCATCATGGCATGTAATCTTGCAGAATTCATTTATATACATATATAGGGAAAAAAGGCTTATTCAATATCCTACAGGGTGAGTCAAGCAGGAGAAGAAATTATACTGGTGGCTCATGCCTTCTATCCTAATCTCTGCATTATTTTTGCCAATAGTACTTAAGCTACCTCCCAGTGAGGGAAAGTTTTTTTTAAGCAAAATTCAAAATATCTTATTATCATACTTAAAAATTTGAATAGGATGTACAGCACTGAGAGTGAAAAAGAATATGCATGAATGCTTGAGACTGCACCAAACTGTATCTGATTAGCTCCCAGTATATTTATCTTATTGCTCTATCATGAAGAGAGTGGGAGTTGAAGGACATGCAACATAAAAAGGAATTATAGAAAGCTAGCTGAAGAAGAAAATTTTTCACACTGTGCTATGAGTTCTTTCTCCTCTGAAGCCTCTTCCTAAAGTATCTGGCATGTTCTGAGACTCTGTGCTACTAGCTGAGCTGAAAATAGAGTCTTTTTTTATTATTTTTTATATTTATTTTTTGTTACACCTGTGTTGCCACTGAAGTTTGCACAGGAAAGACAGGGAGTGTTTCCACTGGTGAAAATGGGAGGCAAGACATTATGCTACTGAATGATATCTCTGGCTCTACCACTAACTCAATGTCACAAGTCATTTATCAATCAGTACATGGACTAACTCCTGTTTAACCCTCTCTCTCCCTTGGCTGTTGGGAGCTCTTGATGAATGGATCTCTCTTCTTTCTGCTCCTTCCCTTCTTATCCCCGAGAGTGTAAAAGATATTATACCAAAAGGGTGTAGCAAAAAATTAATTTTGTCATTGTTTAGTTGAGTTGTTGAATTTCTATTCAGGAAGCATGTGGCAGCAAGACCTTATCCTATGTTTTCCATACCAAAAAAAAAAAGTATATACATAGGCCTGGAAGAAGATGTAGGAAGATTAAAGATAATCTTAGGATATCCTGAAATGGAGTATCAAGGACAGATTTATATTGAATCCTTCTGCCCAAGCAATCCTGCTAGTAGTTTATTGTCATGTCTTTCCTTTGGGTAAACTTCGCATCTCTTCAAGAACTCAACAGCTGTGCACAGAAAAAAAAATACATTTGCTTCATGTGGAGCAAGACAAAGTGGATTTTTGCCAGTAACCATTTAATTCATATTTTGGCTTTAGGCTTGTTCAAAAAACACCTAGTGAGGAAAGGTCCCAATCCTTTTAGGAAAGAACTTCTGAACTTTGCAGAAAATGTGTTCTTAGAGCACCAGTTTAAAATTTACTCCTATGAGTGCCTTTTTCTCGCTGCAGAAAGAAATGGTCTCTATGTGATAAGTTAATGTATTTACAGCAGAGAATGAGGGGGAAAGCAGCAGGACTGTCATGTTCTGATGCACCCTTTGAGTGAAAAGCAACAACAACAACAAAAAAGCCTAAGAAACGAATTGCAGCTGTGTGTTGCCTCCTGGCATAGTTCTTGCTCTTTCTTTGGTTGTACTTTCTGACTTGCCTAAAAATCATCTATAGGAAAGGTAATATCAGTTTTACTTACTTAGAATCATAGACTCCTTAAGGTTAGAAAGGGCCCCTAGAGGTCATCTAGTCCAACCCCCCTGCACACGCAGGGTCACCTAGAGCACGTGGCACAGGACTGCATCCAAGCGGGTTTGGAAGATCTCCAGAGAAGGAGACTCCACAACCTCTCTGGGCAGCCTGTTCCAGTGCTCTGGCACCCTCACTGTTAAGAAATTTTTCCTTTAGTTCCTGTGGAACTTTCAGTGCTTCAGTTTCCGGCCGTTTCCTCTAGTCCTATCAGTGGCCACCCCTGAAAAGAGGCTAGCACCATCCT
>NW_010588246.1:29412-92175 GCF_000705375.1 Tinamus guttatus | reverse complement strand
AGCCTGTACTGGTGTCTGGGGTTATTCCTCCCCAGGTGCAGGACCTTGCACTTGGCCTTGTTGAATTTCATGAGGTTTTTCACCGCTCAGTTGTCCAGTCTGTCCAGGTTCCTCTGGATGGCAGTGCAGCCCTCTGGGCTGTCGGATACTCCACCCAGTTTGGTATCATCAGCAAACTTGCTGAGGGAGCACTCTGTGCCTTCATCCAGGTCATTGATGAATAAATTGAACAGGACTGGACTGAGGACTGACCCCTGGGGGACCCCGCTAGCTACAGGCCTCCAACTAGACTCTGCACCGCTGATCACCACCCTCTGGGCTCTGCCGTTCAGTCAGTTCTTATTCCACCTCGCTGTCCACTCATCTATCCCACATTTGTGGAGCTTGCCCAGGAGGATGTTGTGTGTGTCTTGCTGAAGCTGAGATAGATGACATCCACTGCTCTCCCCTCATCTATCCAGATTGTCATTCTATCATAGAAGGTTATATTCTTCTCTTTCTCTCGCCTTGTGGTTTGTTGTTGTTGTTGTTTTACCTTTTTTTGATTTGTTTTCCAGCCACTGGTTCAAAGGAGGAAAGCATGGTAAACTAAGAGGTCCATGGTTGAGACTTGTCTACAGACAACCAATGAATGTGGTTTTGCTCTTCATAAGAATACAGCAAAGAATAGAATATTAGAGTAGGCGGGCAGCAAGGAGAAAGGATGAATACAAGTACAATAAACACATGTAGCAAAAGGTTGCTATACAATCCAGAAGAACAATGAGCTGAAGTCACTTAGAGATAGTTGAAACTTTTGTGCGCTCTTGTAGGTAATGCTGGATAGAAAATAAGAGTGGTGAATTATCTGAAAAGCAGTATTAGAGTTGTAACAGAAATTGAGGAAATCAAAAACTACTTAAGTGCTCCAAGTCTTTTGTGGATTTAGCTCTTCAGATAGACCTGACTGCCTGCTGGTCTCTTCCTACAGGCTTCAGTGAAGGAAGGGCATTGAATTGGCCTGTCAAGACTCCTTGCAGCATTTTTATTCCTTAGCCTGTCAGAAAATAATAGCGAACATCTAACTGTCTGCTTCATCTGGATAAGTAAGTTCTGCATTTCTGCTATTTCACCCATGGAGCTGATAGCAACCACAGGGGTGTACATCTCAGTTTAGGCTTCTGGTCACCAATCAAAAACAAATTACAAAAAAATCTTCTGAATTTCTGAGAGCAAGAGAGAAAGAGATGGCCATTCAACAGAGGCCAGTGGAAAACCTGCCAATAAAGCTACTGAAAACTCTCCTTTTCTGAGCTTTCTTAATACTCCCAACCTGGTGTTTACAGGATCTCCACAAAAGTATTTAACAATACAAAAAATAAAAAAATAAAAAATACAGTTACTGACACTAAGACAGATTCTTTTTTGGTCCAAGATGGCAGACTATCTTGAATTTCACCAGAATCATGATGATTTGTCCTAGGATCATTAAGACACAGTTCAGGAACTGATATGGTATATGATAACTCCAGCAAGTTGTAAAAGGTTTATAAAACAAATTTGTTCTTTTTGTTTAGTGCTCAGGTACCTGGGCATGGCAAATACCACTACTTTGTTATTTGCTGCTTAATCACAGGCAGATGCAATGACTACAAAAGCAAGCAAAACAAAAACGACAAAGAATCACACACAAAGCCAGGCTGATAGGTGATCTGATAGAGATATTTCAGTTGTGACTATTTTTCTTGTTGCTTTTGTTTTGCTTTGCAGTCTTCTGCACCAGCCACCTTTCTAGGCAGCGAATACTGCTTCCAGTGGCTCCTGTTTAATCCTCAGATAAGGCAGATACCGGATCATCTGCTTTACACTCAAATAAGAGCTTGATGCTACATGCTAGAAATAAGGAGAAAAAAAATATAATGGGAGTCTATATTCTCTACAATATCTCTATACGCCTGTATTATCTCCAGTAATGTTTATTACAATGGTTGCTCACCTTGCTGCCAATATCTTCAATGTTACTGTATTTTAAACCCACTATGTTTCTAAAGCAGAAAACGTCTTGAATATGAAGTAATGGGTTCACCGTCTTTTGTAGACAGATCTGAACCCACACTGTCAGTTTTCTAAGCTCAGGTATCTCAGAGCTCTTACTGTTGTGCTAGTGCACAGCTGATCATAAATTAATCTATGTCCTGTTAGTTTATTAGGTGGAACAGAAAGTCATGTCAGCCAGTGGCTCCACGGTTGCTTATTCAGGATTGTTTTGAAAACTGCTTCACCCACGCATTAATCACCAAAGACAACAAATCCACACCTTGAATGTCCATAAAAATAAAGTAGTAAAGATCTCAGAAGAAAATATCAGTATACAACAAAAGTATCTTCACACAGACATGCTACCACTCATGCAACTAGCCAAGAAGTGTAATATCCATCAGAAGTTAATTAAAAAGAAGGCAGCAAGTTTTTGGAGCTTATTGGCATACATTTGTTGCACTATTAATTAAGCAATAATGACCTGGGAAGTAATATGTATTTCTTAAAACTTGGCTAAAATTATATTCTCTTTTCTCCAAATAGGCAAATTGTCATGCAGCTGCAGTTATCAGGGGTAGTATTAGGCCCCAAATCAAAAAATTAATTTTAACATGCTTTTATTATGTGTTATAATATAAATTAATTACTCCGGGGGCTGTTATATTGTGAAATTAAATGGAGCACTTTCCATTAACTGGTTCTAATTTATTGCAGTTTTTGATACTAGGTTGCCACAGGTGGCTGTGAATTCTAATTAGCTGGTGACAAGAGGTGGACTGCGATTCAAATATTGCTGTGGTTGCCTCCTTATCAAGAGGGAAACAGGGCAGCTAGTACAAAAAGTGCATTTTCTTAAATATTCATTGAGTTTCTTTACAGTTCCATTAAAAGCACACATACACATGCACAAACAGTCGTCAATATCCTATTAATCTCCGCTCCATTCTGTTACGAAGCAGTGAACTCTGCATCTGGTTCTACTAGAAGCATTTCTACTCAAAATGCTCTAGTAGAATACATCCAGCAAGGAATCCAGGTGATTTTTATTCATTAAACAATGCTACCGAGTATGTTAGACTTATTAGCTTAAATAGATTTATTTTGCTGGGTTCTCCCATTTCTCATCCAGTGTTTTGCATCCTGTTATGTGTTCTGACAGCTCAAAGCAATTTCCTGACTTCTTATGCAGGCAGTGAAACCAAAATAGAGAAGTGAGCTCACTTCATACACAAGAGTTTTCAGAAAAAAATGCAGATAATTTTTTTTTTGAATCAATATTTCTTGCCCTACTGTTGAGAACCATTTACAACCGTCCTCACAGCAAAGCTACAGTCTGAAGACCCAAAGCAGCTTTGTTTTTCCAGTTATTCCATGTTCAACTGCATTTCTGCTAGGCTAACAAATGCCAGGCTGACACACTTACATCCTATGAAATACCATCAACCCCTACATCCACTGAGGACGGTGTGTGCGTGTATGTGCACGTGTGTATGTGCACAAGGCACAAGAGAGAAGAGCGTGTCAGGGATAAAGAGGGAGAACACAAGCCAATAATGCCTCAAAAACACCCGATGAGGGGTCCAGTGCAGCCTCCCCCTAGATATTTATTTCGAGGCTGTTTTCTTGCCATTTAGCCCAGCTTTTCCAATTACTCACAGCGTGCGCAGTACAGGTGGTTAAATGCAGATAGGTGCTACAGCTTTGAACAAAATCATCAATACAAAGCTCTGAACAATATAAAACTGTGATTTACTTGCTTCCACTACTGACTTGATAAGGGCTGGGAAGAATTGTCAGCTTTTTTTCTTATCCAGCGCTAGTGTGCTCCATTTGTCCTGAAGGAACACGCTGGGCATGAGGTGGTAGATGCAATCAGGCCAAATGAAAAAAAAAAGTAGTCCGGAATGGAAGGTTATGGGACAAATTCTGTTACAGCTCCAGAGAAAGGATTAATTCCACAGAAGCCAGAAAAAAATGCCGTGCCGTTTTAAATGATATATTGCCATCCAAAATCAACATGAATTGCACACTTCTAATTTAAGAAATCCCATATTAAAGTAATTAGCCAACAACATTTATCCCTCCTGTGATTTATGATTCGACATCTTTGGTGAAAAAACTTGCAAAACAGTTTAGTTGTTAGTGTCATATACCCATCAGGAAAAGCCTGTTCCCTGAAGATTTTCTGTTATTCAGGTGAGTTTCAAACATTTAAAATTCTGTTTTAGTATTAGAGAAAGTGTTGATTTCTGTGCCTTAACCCTCTGTGCACACTCACCTGTGCTTAGAGCAAGCAGACTACTAAAAATACTTTTTGTTCCCTTCTTTTCTTTCCATTGTTATGCAAATTTACAAAGTATTGTTTCATTTTTCAATATCTGAAATAACTCATTCCTCCATGCACATATTTGTTTGAATATTGTCCAATACTATTGCATTTGTCCTCTTTTACGGACACAGTTTTCCAAGGAACAAATTATTAGATATATTCCAAACTTCTTGCAGGTATATTTTTTTTTTCATCCTTGAGGGGGGAACAAGAACTAAAGGAATTAAAAATAGTTATTACCCTTAATAAAGAGGAAATTGAGATTAACAGTGTGATATTCATATGTGTTCTGTTGCAGTGCATTGAAGGGCTAACTACTGTTTGGGAATGAGGATAACTTCCATTATGATATAAGATTGCACTTGCATATAGTAAAGCTCATATCTTTTTGTTCATTTTCCTAAAGCCATCCTTCAGAAGGATGGAATTAAGGCCATTAATGAGATATGATATGAGCATCATAATTGTGATTGCCCATGTTTTAAGAAAAGGTGTAAAGGTTTTAAGAAATGATCATTACTGACGCAAAATCATTTACAGTTTTACATATTGCATGGTGACATCAACATCATAGAACGTGAAGTGAAATTAAGAGGAAATAATATTACTGCTTCTCTAAGAAATAGTATTACTGCTTCTTTAGTTCACAGAAAAAAAATCATCATTTTTTTTCTGCAACCAACAGTTAAGTCCATTAGGAGCAGACTCCTTTCCTTCAAGTCAATGAGTTTTGTCCTTGACTTCAGCGTGTCTTTACTAGCTATACCCTTCTTCATCTCCATTTCTTTTTGGTTGTTTTAACTATTAGATGGCAATACAACATTTTTCTTTAACAAGTCTCTCCCAGAATAATGTCTGGCCATCCAGATACGCTGCTATCAATCAGATGCAACTTGGGAAATCCTACCCAGGAAAGCAACAGAGAGATTTTCTGTCCAGTCTAAGCAACTGTCCTAAGAAATTTATGTTGTTAAAAAGAAGATATAGCATGTGATGGCAGATTCTGCCTATGTCAATCTCCTGATCCAAAGAAGGTGAAAAGGTTTGCTGTGAGAAGGCTGTTACCACTGGCTGGGCAGTATGTTATAATGCCCCATTGACTTGACTGAAAGGAGGAAGATTGACTCCAGCTACCTTAAAAATGGAGTTTTTACTTTAAATGTTGCAGAGAAAATAGCAATTTCCAGAAAATAACTATCTTGTTAAACCAATTTACAGCTCAGATTTTATGCAGCCTAATTCTCTTAGCATATAAGGAATAGATTTAGTCTTCAAAACAGGCAAATTACTTTTGTCTCTTCACGTCTTTTCAAGCTCCCATTTTGCTAGCTATTCTGCTGTGTTAAACACAACAACTTCCATGGCATCTTTCACATTGATTTAATAAGCTATTAGGCTGACTAGATCAGTAGTGGAGGACCATGTGAAGTATATTGGTTAGACTCTTTCAAAACCACACAAACGGACGGGCACAACAATCTTAAAAATTTCCACACACATGACAGGTCTAAAATTTCATCCCTTAAAACTAGTCAATCTTTTCTGACTAATGTTAGTATCTTTATTCAATCTCCAATTTACTTTAGACACTACATTACGGGTTCCTGAAAAGAGCAGGGCTGTCAAAAAAAAAAAAAAAAAGTAGTCTTTTAAATATTTTCCTCCATTATTTGGGGAAGATATACTTTCCACTATCTCTGAGGAAATAGTGTATGACCAGAACACTGAGGAAAACTAAGGCTATCATCTATGATCCTATGTTTCTGTTTACCCAGATTCTTGTACACACACACATTAAATGCACATGCATCTGGCATATGTAATTCTCCTAAACAACTGGATGCCAGTGAAACTATGGCCCAATGCATGTTTCCTTTTTCTTTGTTATATCAATTTGTCTAAAAACACACAAAACTACTATATTTGTGTTCACTTTCTTGTTTTTTCTGATACCTCCTGATAACCATTTTTTTTTCTTTTTTAATCTCCAAAGTCATGGTGATAACAAAAACTTCTTTACTTCCAGTTTATTAATGTTCATTTTTGTTCAGGATGCTATTGCAGAAGTTACTCCTCCATTACATACTCCCTCGTCTGTCCCCAGTGCTACCCTATTGAATACATGCCTCCAAATTACAGCTCTTCTTGGGATACATTTTGGCTACATTTTGTCAAATCTATTTTTAGATCTATTTCTTATAATCTATTTTACTTTATTGACAAGAAGATCGTTACTACCCTTTATTATTCTTTCATTGGTCAGGCACTGGAGGAACAGGGCAAGCAGCATAGCCATGTCCTAGCATGTCTTTGCATGTGAATGCAAACGGATATCATAAAAAATATGCATTGATTTCAGTGAAAGGTTTAGTCAAGGTTTAGTCTAGTCAAGCACACAAAGTTCAGAGACAGGAATGACATCTTTTAAGGGGATTTTGTGAGAATGTGTATATGTGCACCTGTAGCACACTTCCATGCATGGATGATTTATGTTTCTTCAGCACCTTGTTCACTTTTTTCCACAGATTACATCTTGCTACCTCAATTTATCTACTAGAAGGTGAGCGTTTAACATCACAAGCACAGTAATTCCAGGAATTAGGAGTCCAGGCAGAAAGGATTTTTTTGGGTGCCCTTAATCCCACATTAGTAACAAAGCCAGGCCTTAGTCTATGTTGACTAAGGTAACATTTGCTCCTACAACTGCACTCTAGTGGGTACAATGACATTTCATGGTACTTCATCATTGTCAACACGTCACAAACCGGTAGAACTTTCATGTGTCTTTTTTTCTGCCCAGGAGACTCTTCTTTAACAGTAACTATCAATCTTAGTGTCACTTTGAGACAACATAAACCCAGCAAAGAAGCACCAATGCTTTTAACAGGGAAAAAATTCAGCTAACTCTCCAATGTACACACACTGTCGCACTACTAGATATTAGGCAAATAATAATAGCTATTCAGAATGCATGTGGATATTCATTTAGAGCCATAAGAACATGACAAGCTGCGAAGCTAACTACAAATTTGCATATCGACCAAAGAATAATTAAGGGAGTATTGCTGTACTAAAACTGTAAGTAATACTTGCAAATCTAATGGGTATTTAACAAAGTGGCCATAACTGGACAACCTGATATTTATTAAATATGAAATGAAGCACATGATCCTGCATAATATGAGCTACCCAGTGAGATATTTCCTCAAATTGTCCTAACATGACTTTAAGTAAATTTCCTACTGTATGTCAGGCGTTTATTTAACTATACCTGTCAAAGATACCTTCACAAGGTAAATGTAATAAATAAATCTTAAATATTGAGGGAGCCTATGTTTTACATGCATTCATCTCTTATTCCAGCAAGTTCTGAATGATATCCATGTATATATACATATATCAATTCATGTTCTATATGTTAAAAAGAACCTAATTGTCTGACAGAACTGATAATATAGTATATAGTGCTAATATTGTAAGGGCAATGACAGCTCCTTTACTGCCAAGATTTTCAGGGACTAAACTTTTATTTTAAAAGCTCTCCTATTTCACACGCGATGTCATGGCTTTGGACAACTGCTTTCACCGTCGCTTGACAACATCATTTTGAAGCTCCCATTACCAGGCCGGGGTTCATTAGCCCACGGCCCGTGAGCTGCGCAGTTGTCAGAGCTCCTTATCACCAGCCGGACGACGTGATGGCATCTTTGCTTTTCAGGGGCAGAAACTCCCAGCTACTGCTGACTCTCTTTCACTTTGATTCACTCACAATCTTGAGTAGCAGCATCTCTCAGTCTTTAAATGCTCTGACCATCTCCTGTGTTGGGAAACCGTAAACATCATTTGCTACCTCTCCGTGAAAGAGTTGCGATACCTCAGAAATGGCTTCCTGTAGCTGGGGCTGGCTGTTCCCAACCTCACTAGCACAGCCTGGAGGGTTTGGGTTGTGCTGCCTTTTTATCACACCTGCTGTATAGTCCTGTTTAATATTAATATCCGATCCCAACCACTGGAAATTGTCTTGCTTCATCTGACATTTTGACATATTCTGCTGCTGCGGCTCAGTCAGGAACCGTTGCAGTACTGAGAGGACACCTTAAGTGTCTACACATTTTACATGCATTTCGACATACTTCCTTTTTTAGCTGTTCTAATAACTAAAGTAGCTTTGTGAAAACAATACCTTAAAAAATGCTGTCAACAAAAGAAGTAACAGCAGAAAGAGCAATCATTAGAAACTATACTAACAGAGAGGGCAATAGATAAGCTTTTTTTATTAACACCAGTCAGGTATTTCATATCATCCTAGTCACAACATAGAGGACATGGACTTGTAAAGGCATGACTCCCAGATACAGAGGACATGTATTTTTATTTCTAGCTTCTCATTAATTGCTCTGTGTCACTTATCCTATTTAATCCTTCAGTTCCTTAGTACTGTCACGAAGAGAGCAACATCTTTCCCGTGGAGGTGACATCCTCGAATCTTTGTTATCGTTGTAGCCAAGTTAATATGCTTTTAATAGATTACTAGCTCCCATTAGAAGGTAGTATAGTACATGTAGAAGTCATGAGTAGACTTTTCCTGAAGGAGAAAATACAGGCTGAGCATAAATTTAAGCATTTCAGCTCCAGCTAATTTAACACCTTGTCACAGCAGGAGAGAGGAAATCCCACCACATGGTCTCTGACTGCGTGCCTGCACTCACGCTTTGCAGACATGCTCTTTTCTTCTTTGCTCACTCAATTCTCTTGTGCCTTCGCTGATGCTTGCTGGCCTCTGTGCTGAACCAGGTCACCTCAATATCCAAACAGCCCCTAACAAGCAAAAACGGAGAGTTTCCTGCTGTAGGGGAGAGCTGGAACAGTTCAGCAATACAAGCACCGCTATCAACATAAGGGAAAAGGTGAGACCAGCAGCCTTTAGTCAGAAAAGCAGCAGGGCAATACTGCTTTGCCCTTAGGCTTGGCGTTGTTGCTTTGAAGGAGATGATTAACAGGTGAGACCAGCAGCCTTTAGTCAGAAAGGCAGCAGGGCAATATTGCTTTGCCCTTAGGCTTAGCCTTGCTTTGAAGGAGATGATTAACGAAGCACATGCACCTAGACCTCTTATTCAAAGTGTTTGTTTTGAACGTGAGCTATATTTCTCCTTCACATATGGTGAAGGTGAGGAAGAAGAGACAGCATAGCTATTTGGCAGACCTATTTCCCTGGATACACAGTTTATTGCAGTCAGAAGGCGATTCTGGGTATACAGAAGAAGCCAAGAAGCAGGATGCAGCAGGCTGAATTGCAATTTGCTTCCTTGCTGTTCCTTCTTTAGGATTTTTACATAAAAATATAATCTGGGCTTTATATACCAAGGTTCAGTTACTTCTTCTTGTGTTTAAATTAATTTTCACAGAAGATTGCACTGAAAATGTCATGTCTCTTTAAAAGTACATTGTATACCCCTTCCGAAGTTCAGATGCTGAGGAGGAGAATCTAGGAAAAAAGAAAAAAAAGGGAAAAAGAGCTTAGATTTTTTTCTGAGAAAATTCTACCTCTGTATCAGGAGAGTCCAAACCCTGAAGTTAAACTCAGATACCAAAAGTTCGATGCCATTATTAGACCTGAGCCTATGTTGTTGATTTGCTTTGATGTAACTGCCCTAAGACTAAGATTGGCCCAAAGCTCTGTCATCTCACATGGACTCAAAGCTCTTCTTCCAAAATAACTTCTGTTACATTAATCATAGTTTCATCAAATGTACACCCAGTCCAGCAGAAATCACATGAAATTCCTAAAATACTGGCAATTCTACAAAATTGTTCTGAAATCCCTATGAGTCCACAGTCAGCTCTCAATAAAATCAATAGAAGTTTTGTTGCTGCGTTATCAAGAGAAAGGTCAATCTCATGCACTCCAATTTAATGGTGGAACACAAATCTCTTGCAGCTATAATTCAAAAATTGATAGAAGAGTAAAGTCATATTTTTTTCATGTTTTAGTGGGAAAAAAGGCACTAAAATGGCACAGAGTGGACTAAAGTCTTGTATTCATTGGATAATTAATTTAACAATTACATATCTTCCTTTTAGTAAATGTTTTCCAATATTTACTCCAAGTCTGGGTCTTCAGGAGGATAGTCAGCAACCACAGCAATTAAACACATAGTTCCAGCAAATCCTACACCTTTCCTGTACCTATTTCTTGGATTTCTGAGGCATCATCACTGATGTTTTCCTCTCTGTTTTTTATCATTCAATAATCTTTCCTCACAGATGTTTACATTGGAATTCTATTTGTCCAATCTAGATAGTGCCTGGAATGCAAATTTAAAAGTGAATTAATCAGATTTATGTTAGGCAAACAATAAGCACATATGTAAAGGACACATGCAAGTGCCAAAGAAACTTCAAGGCTGAACCCATCCCTTCTTGCTTTCAATGCCAAAGCAGGTGGAGAATCATCCAAGCAGATTGTATCTCCACGTTAACTCAATCTCACTGACTGTTCTTATTCATTTAAGAGGGGAGTTTTGTCAGATAATGTAATTATTTTCAAGAAGAACCAAGTCTGTATTTTTGTTTGTGAAACTTTCAGAAAGAGTAGTGGAAATGTTCTTTAATGCAGTTACAGAAACTGTTTTGTCTTCTGATCAGCACTTTTTTTTTCCAGCCATATGCTCACGATTTATTCAGGAAACTGAAAGTGTTTCTGTATACACACCACAGCTTTTATCATCAGGAAATTGATTTCTATGAATATAACCAATTACAGTTATGGTTACATTTATTTAATAACACATATGAGACAGTTTATCTCGTACAATTCGCACAAATGGAGACTCAGTTTACTAGTCTATTACACAATTATTTTTGTGTAGATCCAAGAAATGACTTAAATACTTGAAACAGCTTGCAGTGAATCAAGTGCCAAATTTGGATCCAAAATCTTTCTTTAGCATCTTTCTAGCATCTTTCTTCAGTGGTGATAAGCAATTTCTCTTTCTTACCTCTTTTTCCTGTGAATACCAAACCCTGTCTCAAGCCAAAACATTCCAGCATTAGCTCCAACACACTATACAGAAAGAGTTTAGGCATTCACTTAAAGCTCTGCTAACTCTGGACAAATTTTACTGAAAAGAACTGAAAAAGGAAGCAATGCACATACATGAACACAGTCTACAACACATGGCCTTGGCTTGTAGCAGCTCTGGCAGCTGCAGACTGGAAGGGAGCTGCAGATTTAAGGCAGCAGAGGCTGGAAATGCATTTGTTAGGAGGAAGGACTGAAAGGGAAGTACCTGGATGTGGACCTATTCATGTATTTCCTTTTAGCCATGGAAATTTCTCAGGCTAGCAATTTGTTCATTGATTATTTTATATTACCAGAATTCTGGGAAGTGAAATAGGGGTCAAATGGGACTTAGAGTTTATTTTAGTTCAGCTGAGGGAAGAAGTAATAGAAATTGGGGCAGAAGACAGAAGTTGTGAGCATGTGAGATGAAGGTGAGGACAGGAAAAGGTGGAAAGCAGAAGTTACATCATCCCCTGTGAAAACGTTTCAAAGAATATCTGACACCTGCTGCAGCTGAATCTGTTTCAAAAGGCAAAAATAGTGATGCTCTTCAAAAGCATTTTTATGAGCCCAAGCTCCAGGGTTGAATCAGCTCTGACAGGATGATTTAGCAGTGCCCTGGAGGGATCAAGCTTTAGGAATGCGAATAAGGAAAACCAGAACGTTCCCTGCAGGATGTTAAATCAGCAGGATGCAGCAGAAAGGAGGGAATCCTCATTCCAAAGTTGGGTCACTAGTCATCTTCCAAAAACAGGAGCCACTAGGGCAGTTGCTAGAGAAAAAAAAAATGATTAAAAACAGAACAAAATAAACCTGAGAGCATAGGCATAAGCTCAGATGAAAAAGTCCAAGTCCCTTATGCATAAGATGATTTTTTTATGGAGTTCTTGAAAGTCTGTTTCAGGAATAATGTACCATAAACACGTGGAAGTTACAAAGTTTAGCTCGAAATCCCAGGAGAGCTTCAGCCTCATGCAGGCATTCTGGTTCATAAAGGGAATTTAAGAACATTTACAGTTTAGCATTAAGAGCCTGTATGGAGGACATATGACACATGGTAGGGTCCTGGTGCGTACAGAGGAGTGTTATCTTGTGCACCCACCACTGGCAGTGCTTTCAAATACTATGGCAGCAAAGAGGAACTTCCCTGTCATTCCCATCTTGATGCCAGGACCACAGCTTCATTTCAGGAGTAACATAGCCAGGAAATTCATACCAACCCCACTGGTACCATCCTTGTGATGGGGGATATAGGATCAATTAAGAGGACCTACAAGACAACGCATGTGCTGCAAGCATCTGCGTTGCAAGAGGGTTTGTGAGCAGATTTGCTGAAGTTTGCACACTTACTCTCGGAGGAGAAGGGTGCCTGGGATTCTTCCCATCTGCCAAGCAGAAAAATGCATTTCAGTTAGCACCTCTTGCCGTTAGCAGGGAGTTTGCAAAAACACACTGCCCCCTTTAGGGATCCTGAAAAGTGCTGGGAAGGAATGGACTGAGAAAACGCTGAATTCCATAAACTGGGACCAGACTATTAATAATGACATAAGTATTAGATTACATGTGGAACAACATTAGCTTAAAATGACAGTATCTCTCTAAATTTATGCTTTCCTGGCAACCCTCTGGATGGTTTTGTTCCAGCAGAAATAGCCAGATAGAGAATGGGACTAGGGAGAGAAGCAATGAAATATCTTCATCCCTCAGATGTGGCATGTTCATTATTGCCTCTAGATTATTAAAAGCAGAAGTGTGTGGCAGCCAGGTAATTTACCATGAATCACCATGTTTAGGGTCAGGGCTGCAAAAAAGCAGCTCTCACGGCATTCTCTCAATAGTCAGTTTTGTGTTAATAGGAAAGGATGTTTTTGTAGGATTGCCAGTAAGGTGGAGAATAGATTACCTCTATACTTCTTTTCATAGCAAATTAGCTCTGCTGTTCTCTCCATCCTTTTCCCATCCATCTGCCATCCCTGTCGTCACCTACTGCAATAGGAGAGAACACATGAAATTCCAAAGTGTATTCCTTCAACTATTACTACATTTCTGCTTGGGGATATTCTCACACATAAAGAACATATTTATTGTGTTTATGGCTGACTTTCCAGCCCTGCAATGGCTTTCATAGATAAGCATTGCTTTATGGTGGTGGTGTTCACTAATGTGATAACTTTAAATGGAGATTTGGTGCTGGAGATGGCACCACTACCTGCGGTAACTGAGCTGCCACCCTTGGGCTGACATGGAGAGTGGTTGGAGCAGTGTCATCTTCCCCAGCTCAGATGTGCCAGCTCACGGGCATGGAAGCTGGGGCAGGTACCAGTTGGTGGCACGGGGGTGAGCATGCGAGCCTGCGCGTGCCTCGGTGAGAAGCTTCTCCTCGACACAGCCTATCATCTGCTTGGTGCTGTGACAAGTACGGTGTAAAAGCTTCCCTCCAAGAAATGTCAAGTTTACAGAAGAAAAAAAAATCACAGTTATTATTGACGCAAAAGGCAGTGTTGAATTGGAATCAGTATTCAAAGAGTAATGTTCTCAAACAAGACCTTGCAGTCTTGCATGGTACATGTTCTGTGGAGAACCTTAAGATTCCCTACATGGGAAGAATCCAGGCCATGTGGGACATGAAACTACTCCTTTAGGGAAACATGAATATCATTTAAAACAGAGTTTACCAACACTTTAACTCTTGATCTATTATGTGACAGACCACTTCCACTTTTGTCCGTAGTGGTCTACTAACAAATGTGGGATGTGCGTATCAAGCACTTGCTGACATTTGCTGGAAGGCAGCAGAGTCTTTGCTTGAAGTCTGACCTGATGAATTCCCTCTGAAGAGCCTCATACATGTATGCTTAGCCCAAGTCTTAGTGAAAACCTTAAGTACTTTCCATTTGACTCAAGGACTTGTGCCTCCCCCATGGCTCTCAAGCAACTGCTTGCTTTGAAATCTCTTCTATTTTCAGTAGTCACATAAAACAATGACTCCCATTCTTTGTAATTCTGCCAATGTCTTTTTGGGGGGATAGCGGCCTTTGAATAGTTGTTCTTAAATCAGCTGAGCTTCCCACTAAAGAAGGAAAAAAAAGTATGGGAAGCCAATGAGTGCTAACTCTGTCCTTTTTCAAAGGAATACGATATAGGTAAGACAGGCTTTAAAAAGGTCTCCTGCTATAATGGGAGATAAGGTGACCTTTAATGTCAGTATAATTTCCTATAAAACTGAAAACTATAAAAAGTTTTAAATGGAGATGAAGCACAGCTGCTTGGATTTTTTTTTAAAACTATTTTTGAAATACAACAACACTAGGATCTGAAGACATAATTTGTCTTAGTACCAGACTTGGTCCCTGTATGACAGAAATGCACTTTCATTCAGATTGCAAAAATCCTAGTCACTGAGTAAAGCATGATATATACGTATCTGCTTTGAAAAAAAAATACTTTCAAGTGGCTCTCTATGAAGCTGGCCCTTTTACTAGCAATAAGCATTTTAGCAATGCAGGAGTTATTTCCAAAAACCTGAGTAACAGCATCTGAGAAAGCCATGCAGAAGAGTTGAAAAGCACATTATTTTACTCTAGATAGCCTTGAAAGGTAATGTCTCATTGAAGAGTCATGAAGAGTCAACAAATTTGAACACCTTTTTATAATATTTAGAATATATTATTTACACTAAATATATACAATGTTCATGCAAGTTTAAAGTTAGGAGCAGGAACGCAGAATCATGAATTTCTGCTGTGTCACAGTTCATGGCTGATAAGGAAGTCATTACCTAGGTGTGACAATTGTCACTCAAAGTCATGATTTCTGCTCTCAGCACTTCTGCTTTCCTCCTCTTGCCTGCAGTGTTTCCTTCTTCGCACTGGGACCGGGCATCTCATTGGGATAGAAGCAGGATTGAGAGAGATCTTGTTCACAGGAAGGTTCAGTTACTGAAATACAGAAACAGCATTTGGCTACGTGATGACCCTAAAGCATCACATACATGTTCCACAAGCATCCTAACTCTTTCTTCTAGAGCTTTCCTGCAACAATCGGTTCCTGTTCCTCCAAATACCAGGCAGGCATAAGGCTATTCCAGTCATCCTTTTTTGAGACCACCTTAATTCTTTGTACGTCCAGTCATGGTAAACGTGCAGCTAGTCATAAAAAGCCCTGCTGGTGAAAAATAAGATATATGTAGCAGATAATGATGATCCAGCTATCACTGTCTTCAATAAACTGGGAAACTGCAGGCAAATTAGCAACAGGATCCTCCTTCAGTATAGAAAAACAACTTATTTCTCATTTAAACTTCTATCGCATACTTTATATACAGAAAGCTGACTCTTTTAGCAAAAAAAATCAACCCAGAAAAGCTGTTTCAATGAGATGCTTTTGATAACATCCCTGTGGAGATGCTCAAGTAGATCAAGTTTAAACTAAAGCGCGGTGCAGGTACTCAGTCAGAGGTGCCATTTCTAAGTTCTCATTATTTAGGGCCAGGCAGATTAAAGGATAAGGAAAAAAAAAAAAAAGGCAAAGATAAGAAGAAATGGGATCTGAGTGTTCGAGCCAGCCTGTAACTGAAAAGCACAGATATAGCTGAAGGCAAGATTCGACTGAGAAATTCTGCTGAAACAAATCAGAGCACAAAATTCGTATGATGGTTATGACCCACTGGCTGTAGTGGCCTGAACAGAAATGGGCAAATTCTGAACGTCAAATTGCTGCCATACTCCGTTAGTACCCTGCAGTTTCAGTCCTCTTCCCCTTTCCCCCATATTTACAAAAATCTGACAGAGTCTAACAGGATTTCAGGTATGCCACTGAGAACAAAATTGAAGCAGAAGAATAATAGCATTTTAGGATGGATTGATTGTGAGGGTAGACAAGGGTTTACTTAACAGTAAGAACTACAGAATATCACTTGCAGTGATAGAATATCACTTTCAGTTAATCCATTGCCATTAGCAATGTGAAGATTAGGCAACTTCAAGTTGGGAAGAGGAATATTAACATGGCACTAAAGAAACACATGTATGTAGATTGGATTACAGTCCACTTAGAGAAACTTAGACAAACGTGTATGGAGAGACACACAGCTGCATGTTGGTAGGAACATAAGCATACATGAGAGCAGAACTCAGCTCTTATCTGATGATGTTTAAAAATTGCACTGACAGTATATATTATTGAGGTCAACATTGTATATTAAAAGATACTACCCACCTCAAATCTTCAAAAATAAAGATCAAAAGGAAAAGTCAGCCTAAATGAGAGGCTACAAGATGCTATTTATGTCAAATGGTGCCAGTTGCTCCATATCCATGTACTCACTCTGAGACTACTACAGAATCCTTTTGAAAGTTAGAGAAATTAACTGGAATACAGCACAAAAATACTTTGATTTCTGGCCCCATTTGGCCACTGCTACTAGCTTGTCTATTCTGCTTCTGGAATACAAAACCAAGAATAGTTGAGATTTTACAGTGTTTCTATAGTAACAAAGAAAATGGCACTAGACGGTAGTACTGTTCTGGCAGCTTAATGTTGTATTTGGACTGCCTAAATAAATCTCTGCTGTAATACTCTGAGCAGCTTCACTCACATTATTCCCTGTTTCAAAGAGGGGCAGCGTTCGGCTGCTGCTTTCCTGCTGGTGTCTGTGTTCACCAAAGAACCTCAGCAGCCCATACGTAAGAGAGGCTGCTTGCATTTACAAGTGGGCAAATATGAGGAAAAAATTGGCTCCGCTTCCCTTGGTCCTAAAAGGATCTCAGTGTGTTGTAGATGACACAAAGATTTTCCATGGCAAGTTGAAGGAGTCACCTTTAAGAAGACCAATCGCTGAGTCATGGTTTGAGTTTGGGGTAGGGTTAAAAAAGAAATCACAAACAAACAAAAAACATTTGTTTCAGTTACTATCACTAGAGAAACATATTCTTCACCGTGGATGTGTCTGAAGTTAATCCTACAATAAGTAGCCCTGGGACTTTATTGCTGCTGTTGAGTCTCTGTTGCCTAGGATTAGCCATAATCGACTTTAAAGCAGAAGACAGCAGATGTAGGCTTAGCTATTTCTCCTCTTGCAACTCAGGATAAAGTGCTGATACAAAGGGAAAGTAAAGGCTACTCTGTTTAATATTGCTATAAAATAATACCTCCTATAACCACATTCTTGTATTGGGAAACACAAACATTTAGTTCAAGTTGTTACCTAAACTATAGGTAATATAAAGAGGGAGGAAGGGAGGCATTTCCACCTGGAAAAGACTGAAGGTGAAAACATTAGAGGTGTTTCCCATATTCACAGATATGAACTGTAACAGACTTCAGTGCAATTTCCACTTAGTATTGTACCAAACTGTCATAGCCACTGAGAGCAACAAAAAGCTGCTTTTGCTTGATCTTCTTCAGACCAAGCTCTTCTCTCCTAGGAGAAAGACCAGCATCCTGATGAAACAGCAGCTTGATTGGTTAGGCCTTCACTTTGGAAGTAAAAGGAGAATTCCAGGATTATCAAAAACATGAAATACAAATCCACGGACAGACATTCAAGGAATACTCTACTCTACACTATATTTCAGACACTTCTTTAAGCAGAGGAGAAAGTCCAAGTTGGTAACACACTGCTATGTTATATATATAAATAACTATTTATTAACACCTAGGGCTGTAAGTGACAGAGAGGGGTATTTTCACGTCTCATCTCCTCGGAAGGAAGAGGAACTTGGTCCTGCAAAGCATTATTTTTAGCATATTACAAAATTCTCTCCTGTCTTACAGTGCTGCAAGTCATTCTCGTGCTCCAAAACATATGCGCAAGTAAAATCACATTTTTTCCTGTAAGAAGTACTAAACATTCCCCTTTACTCAAAAAGTAAGCAGGCAAAACTATTTCCAAAAGGTCAGACTAAATTATTATATTTGCTGGTTTTGGCTTTAAAAGTCTATTAATATGCATTAGCATTACTGTGATTAAAATAAAACAAATCTCTTTCTGTCTCCTGCTGGGATATACCAGATTCTCAAAAGAGACATCAATAAAAAGGGAAACAGTGCCTACAGCAAAGGAATTTTTAAACCCTGGCATGTGTTCACATATCACTCAAATATAGCTCTTTTTTATGTGAACAGGAAAGATTTAGGATTTTTATCTGAAAGCAGGGCCATTCCTCTCCTCTCTTTTGGTTGGAAAAAAAAAGAAAAAAAAAAAGGGAGTATTTAAGAGTTTTTGTAAAAGAGTAAGTTATGGGCTAAGTGTGGCAAATAAATTCCTAAACCAACATTTTGAACGTGCTGTTCTTGGTACTTGCCCTGAACTCTCTATTACTATTTTATTTCCTTCTCTAGGGAAAGCAGCAATTCTTGGAAGTGTTAGATCATATTTTAGACAATAAAAAGCAAAGATTTTTAACTTGGGACCATTAAAAAAAATCAACATCTGCTACAATCTGCATGGTAAGCACTTGAAAAATAATCTATAGACTCAAGCAGTCTACAGACTTTGTCAATGAATTACAAGAAAATGGCTTGTTACTGCAAAGTGGGTTGAGAGCCACAGAATCACAGAACCGTTGAGGCTGGAAGGGACCTTTGGAGATCATCTAGTTCAGCGTCCCTTGTGCAGGACCTCTGTTTGTCATATATTTGGTGGTATCACAACGGCTAAATAGTTTTGCTTTTATTCAACAAAGACTGGAATAGGTGGTTTCCTGGTGTGCAGACTGGAAGCACAAAAATTACTTACATTTCCTCCATTTCAGGAATATTTCTGGCATGATTTGGAAAACTAATATTTGTGTCTGCAGCTGTTTTAGTTGCGTCATAGAAACTCAACCAAGGAGAAGACTGTTGGGATCACCTGGAAAACATGGTCATACATCAGGAATACACAGTATTTCCTTAAGCAGATCTTAATCACCAGTAGCAGTATTTATTAATTTCAGTGGCATATCTTCTCCTCTTTTTACAGGTGCTTTACAGCTTCATTAACTCTTCAGATGCGTTAATTCTCTTTTACATCTTTATTTTGGGGAGCAGAATCAAACCCCAGTGTGATCATACCAGAACTCATCTTCGAGACGAGCTGCTGCTTCTGTGGCATTAAGGCTCCATCAAAAAATGCAGTAACTTTTGAAGAGAAGTTTTAATCAATATGTAAATTGGTTTTCTTGTGTCAGGGGAATAATAAAAGGCTCATTTAGCTTAACTTTCCCGAAGCTTTCAAAATAATCAGATACTCCTTTGATCAAGGAAACTAGCATGCATATGACTGGCACGTTGCAAATGGAGGTTATTTAAGGTTATCTCGAATCACTGATTTTGGGGATTTTATGTTGCAGCATGATGCAGCATCATTAGAAGACTGCAGCACTTTGCACCACAATTAGAAGATTGTGGGCACTTTGAAAGCTGATCAGAAGAACATTACATATCACAGGTGCTTTTGTAATGGTGATATACTGGGAAACAACGGCTTGACTACAATCAGAAGCTGCAGTTATTCACTCTAAATGACCAGCAATGATCATGAAAGCAAAGAGAGGGGTAGGAGGCTGGGACCATTGTTACTCATAGATTTCATTATATTATCAAAGAAAGTAGGAAATATACAATTTCACTTCTATTTCTTACTCAGAAATAGAATCTCCCTGGTGCACATTATGTTTTATATTTTTATCCCTAATCCCAGTTGGCTGAAATTGGAATAAATTATATGAGAGAATGCTCCCTAGAACCACAAAAAAGTTAATAATAGTAATTTTTGAAAGAGTTCTACAGGCAGCACTTCTGTAGAACATCAGGTTTATTTAATTTGTGTTACATAATGCTCCAATAATAGCAAATACATTTTTATTTCAAATAAGAACTACACTGAAATCTGCTACCAGAGAGTGTTACTTCTTTGGCCTCTGCTCAGTCTCCTGCTAAGATAAAAGAGACTTTTCTTTGGCTCCCAGAATCATTAAAAATACAGTACCAAGTGTCTCATTCTCATGGTGTTCCCCAAATCTCACAATTCTGAAATACATGAAAAAAAAAGTACATATTGGTTGCCCTTTCATCGTATCCTTTCAGATGACCCTACCCTTTTTTTTTTTTCCTGAGAGGAGTCAGTCAGTCTCAGTGCAGCAGAAGCACCGACCATTCAGACCGCACTTTCTGCTCCCATGAGTTAGCTCGGGGCAGTCCAGCCTTTTCCTTCACCTTCTGAGCTGCCAAAAGGTCTTAATGCTGCTGAGAGCAACACAGACAGCAGAGACCCATGAAGCAAAGGGCTTCACCATTCTCCTCTAAGACATGGCCATTTGGGGTTTGCTAAAGACAGTGCTCCAAAACCTTTGCTGACTTACTGCTCTTCAGAGCCACCTCTTGGTAAGGCAGGATGGTTCCATGCTGGCCACACGCAACGGGCCTTGAGATGTTTGATGCAGACTGCAAATCAGGACAGCAGCTTAAAGTTTCATGCAATACTGACCTTATGGTGCAGCAACATTAAAAAAGACCACATGCTAAATGGTATTGCTTATTGCAGAATCACAAGGCAAGCAAACCTCCTCAAGGTAAAGTAAGGGCCAAGATGTGAAGTCTGAGGTGTTGCACTAACCTAAGGACCATGAATGCCAGGCATGATTGTACTCTTTCCAGTAATGCACATTTGAAAGAATGCAGCGTTTTTTTCCTTTTTCTTCCTCTTAGCCAGCAGCAACAAAAGGAGGTTTTGTACCAAAAACCATGTCTAGGCATTATAATGCTTCTCTTGCATTAACTTTGAGACATCCGACATGCCAAGTTCCTCCATTATGTTAAGACTCTTAAGTGCACTACAATGGAAAATGACTGAACTAGCAGATTGAAAGTTCCTCTACTTCAGATTTACAATAAAATTATTTTCACTTTGGTATTGCTTCATCAAGCAAAAGTGGCTTTTTTATCTGAAGATAAATAAAACAACCATATGTTGGCTGTTCATCACCATCATGCCACTATGAAATGGTAGGTCCAATTACAGTTTCCAAGAACGAGTAAACTCAACATAAATATTCATGAGATTTTGATATACTGTTGAGATGTTCCTGAGGAGCAGCAGAGTTTGTTTTTTTTTTTCACATGCAAATTCTTTCAAAACATGTAATTTTAATTTTCAACTCTTCAACTCCCATTGCAGTAGTAAAAAAGAAAAATAAATATTTAAGACCAGCTTTCATAACATTGTGAATGAAGATTCTTATCACAACGAACAGTGACTTCATATTGTCTCCTTACAAAATTCAATGCTAAATGGAGAACCCAGAGAACGGCTCCTTTGTATTATATTTTGACTACTGAAGACTTTTAGCATCTATTTAGAAATCAAAGCTTCAAACAGAATTTCCAGAGAACCTAGGAAAAAAAAAATTATGCCATACACATTTCAGGTTCAGAAATATAAATATATCCTTTGCCTGAACGCCTAACCTATTGGCATGCTCCCCACACATACATGCACTCACTTTAACCTTTATGATCAGATTTTCAACTAGAAAAGCCATTCTATTGTCAGACACTCTAAATGCATCTTGAATCCTGCAGGCTATTTTGGAAGTACTTGTTTCTTTCTCCTTTCTCTCCCTTTTTTTTTCTGTAAGCCACTAAGCATATTAATGCACATCATCTTAGAATGCCTCCAAAAAGCTTCCATTTATTAAGGTCTCAGTGTTTTAATGAAATAGACCTAGTAGGTTTATATGGAGGCAAAATTACTCTAGAGACCAATACCACGCATATATGTGTATACCTGGGTCAAGTGAGCGCTGAAAATTCTCAGTGTCTCTTTAATGTGTCAAAATAGGTAACCACTCCTAAAAACAACTTCCTAGGTGACAAGAATCTTCCTTTCTATCCACCAATGGCAATCATTTTTATGGCCCAAGTGCCCTTAGGCTTTATGTTCTACTATTTGTGGTCTCTGTCTAAAATCCAAATGACAACATGTCTTTTGGAGGTTTAGCACAGAAAACCTGTTAGTTCTTCAAAAATGTACACTGTTAATATACACCACACTAGACGTGCAATGTCACTTGGCATTTTATGTAAGGAAAAAGAGAAAAAAAAAACCTTTAAAAAGTGATAATTTCCTCCTCCTTTTTTTTCATTTCTTTTTTGGATTTCCCATGACTAAAATAATGTGGAGCTATAAACACAGCACTGAATTCCTTGGCTAGTAGCTCTGTAAAAACCATCTATTTTCTACTTAAAAGGACAGACAGCAGCATCCCACTCAACAGCTTCATGCGCAGTTTGTATTCATTTAAATAATCCTCATGCACTGATGGTGAACTTACACACATAAGGCTTTTTAGCAATCTCCATACAGTAGCTTTAACAGGACTGCACGCTTATGCACTTGAACTAACCTGTGGGAATGTTCAGAAAGGCATATTTAATTCAAAGCCATTTTAAGTTCTGCTTTATGAATAATGGCAAAGTTTAGCTGATAATTGAATTCCACTCCACATGAGAAAGGTGGAGCACAGTGCCATGGGAGAGAAAGGGAGAGAGGGGAGTGAATGAGAGAAAGAATATGCATTTCAGGACATGCTCTTTGGAGGAGCTTGTCCCCATGCTAATTCTTCACAAGATAGTCAGGAGAGATGGTGTTGTGTTGTTTTTCTTATTGGCTCGCCAGTCAAATACTGCTTCCTTTCAGCAGAAAACAACACCCCAAACCCGAGGACAAACATCTGACTGATAAAAATGGATCCGAATAAATATGATGTCTGATCTCTGCTGTGGAGAAATGTGGACAGCGATAGAACATGAACAGCGATGCAAAAAAGGACAAAGTTAGCACTTGATTGGCAAGTAAGATGGACAGCTTGGAGAAAGGTTGGATCCAACTCCAAAGAACTTGGAAGGGCTGCAAAAGAAGGAGAACACCTCATTCTAGGTGCTGAAGTGACTCGCTCCATCGGGGTTTCAACTGGGTGAAGCTGAACTAAAAAAGGCTACATCTTTCAGCTACGATGAGCACAATACAACGTTGCATTTCTAAAAATATAAGCAATTATCTTTCACACAGAATATTTCCTGGTCCTAGGTATATTAAGCATGAATTTGCCATTTACCATAACAGTCACTGTCAAACTTCAACATTGCTATCAAGAGACTAAGAAATGATCATAAGGAACATCTCATACTTTATGATAACACAGTTTTGCTTTCTCATCAAATAAGGATTAATTTGAAAACACAATATAACCCACCAGTCACCTATCTACGAAAACTTTTGAAGATGGTTTTTATTCTCTTTTACAGGTAATAAATGAGTGTGTCATTGCTGGTCTGATTTTAAACAAATTACTTTGATTTGAGAGTTTAAAAATCATTCGCCTGTCTCCCAAAAGGTTTGTGAATATAGTTCAGTAATTATAAAAATGGCTGAGCACCAGACATTTCATTCTCTTTACAAATTTCTTTAGAAATTTCATCATAGAAATATGCAATTATAGTGAAATTGGAATAGAAATTTGTAATAATTGTGAAATAGAAATGCTTATTAGCACCAGTTGCCTGTTTCCATTCATACACAGTTCTTGAAGATGAAATCTGCTTAGTATAAATTTGTTGCTTGGATTAACTGCTGAATCTATAGGAAAAAAGTACTAATTACTGCATCAAGAATTAATACATTTATGTAATTATATTTGGTTCGGTCCCTGCAGAGTTGTAAGCAAATTCTCTGTGCCAATAGACTTATCCAAATCTAAGTATATATGCACTTTTTAGTTATGTATTTAGCATGGTTTCTAATAGTCAATGCCAAGGAGAAGTTCAGAAAAACTTAAACTGCTAAACCTATCAAACAGTACATATATTAAAAGTCCGGAGACGCAAAGAAATTCAGTGCAAATATTCTCTTTATGAGCCTGATGATCTGCCCTATAACGTCATTCACCTGCGATATAAAATCATTGTCCTCTACTTCAATGGTTTTTGAATCAAGCCTTATAAGAAGGCGGAGAAGAAATTCCACGATGACACTAATCTTTTCAAAGTAATTCCTTTGGTCTCCAAGTAATCCCTGCCACCAAGGCTTCTTGAACACCCCCTTAAATTATGCAAAATTAAAAAATATGGGTATTTCACATTCTTGTCAAAACGCTATCTCGCACACTAGCTTGCAATGACATATTTTCCTTGTTTAATCTTCATTGTGCCAAAAAGAAATCAGTATTCTACCCCGTAACTGATGATGTGCGTGTTTAAATTAAAAGACTTTTGGTTTCAGTTAAGGAGTGTTTCTCTATAAAATTGAGATAAATTGGTATTTGTGACACCTATCTTACCTCAGGCAGAGAATTAAAATCCCTATTGAGTCTATTTGTTTTTGTTCTTTCTACACCTCATTCCAAATTAGCAGGTAGGATATCCAGATGAAATGAATATCGTAAGTTGTACGTGTTGCAAAGTGGACTGATTAATGCATTCTTCATACCTGTTGAACAAGCCTTGGTATGACAGTATATAAATTAAATGATGTGAAGGCATTTTCAAGTGTAAATAGAATGAAACAAGCAGGGGCAATTTAACACAAGGCCTACAATCAGTTATAGCATCTTAGTAATTCAAAACCATTTTTGATACCACATTCCTATCTCTCAGGAAAATTAGAGGCTAGTAGAACCTCTTGCTGCTTATATGGGAATAGGACAGCCAGATAATATCAAAGGGACAAGTTTGGGCCACCCACTAAAACACATCTTTGCTGAGATACCCCATCAAGGTTTAAGATGTTCCTGTTTTTAAACAGGAAAAGGAACTCTGTTGATTTTCTGGGACTAATTATGCTTACAATAAAAGTTCTGCTACATCAGGACACAAGGACCTTCCCTATGAACATTAATGTCACTTGCAGTCTTTTCCATTGACTTCAGTGGAGTCTAGTTCAGGACCAGTGGGATTTCATCGAGGTGATTGACCATAGCTGGGTGTCTAAATACTACATTAACAGCAGAAAATGTTAGCTTTTGTGTAATGGCTGAAGAATGGAAGCCAAGTGCCTCTGTAACTCAAAGCAGCATATATAGATTCACAAGCAAGGATGAAACCTTCCTGGTAATGCTACTTTTCTTTTGTTCCAGGCAAGTAGGAGATGAGAGGCCTGGAAAGCATCAGTTTATACTATAAGGACCACAAACAAAGCCCTTTTGACTATCATCATCCTATCTGAGAAGACTTTGTTGCCTTCATGCTTTCTTTTTTCTTCTTTTTTTTTTTTTTCTTCTTTTGAATGCAGCTAATTCTCAGGAGATGCCCATCACATCGTGGCATTCAGGGCTGATGCTATTGTCACAGTATATTAAAGTAAAATTTCAAGGATCTAAGACGTAATCCCCAGTGCTCAAAGTCATTTAAAAGAGGATTGTTGAGGCATATCCCAGGGACAGCCCGTTATAGGCTGGAGTGGGAACAGATGACCCAACAGGTCATCTTCATCTGTAACTTATCCGATACAGCAGCACCAGAAAGTAATTCAGTTATGAATAAAGTTTCATGCTACAAATCTCTCTTAAATCAGCTTAGATGAACTATAAAAGCTACAATTGAGAACATTTTTCAGGAACTGAAATCACCAGGTAACAACATTATGACAGATCAACACAGGGACAGTATTATATACACATCAGTAAAGGGAAAAGAGCTCATATGACTAATGGTGTTGCAGAAAAGTCAAATCAAATAATGCCCTCTGTATTTATGTACCACTGAATGGCAGAAAACATTACTGAAGTCAGCTCTGTGGCTAGACTGAGTTTGCACTAAGCAGGATGTGATGAATTGGCCTACAATGAAACCAAGAACACCTTTTTCTCAAAGTTACTTGAGCTATAGCTTTGCACTGAATATTTCCCATCCCATGTAATTTTAAAATATGCCACACAGCTAGGTGTTTTCTCTTATTTTTGGGGTTTTGTTGTTGTTTTTTATTTGTTTGTTAATGATGTATAGCAGGGTGCAAAACTACTAGAGCTAGTTTCATTTTTTATTCTACTTTAGGCATTTTGGAGTTTTTTAGTTCTCTTAAGATGTTTCTTTGGCAAACGCATTATTCCTATGACATGTCCAAATCAAAACATACTGAAGAATTAAAAAACTTAATTGAAATTTGGCTTGTGTATGAAGAGCTAATTTTTGGTGACCAGTCTGAAAAATAAGTTGGCATTTTTAGTCAATCCAAACTGAAGGGAAAAATGTTGAGTTGCTTACCATCAATATAATAGTGGTCATATATTTTTCGTATTAATCTACTTTGTTTTTTTTCTTTTAATCCAGATGATTGAGATATTATTAATGAATCGCGGATACAAAAGACAAAGGAAGAATAATTAGATCTTTCTTACACACTCATGGTTTTTCAAAATTCTTAGAGGAAGCCTAATTTTGGCCTAGTCAGCATAGCTGATAACACAAGACCGAGAACTTTAACTATTTGTTGTAGTAGGAGCAGATAAAATATGACCAAACACATGTCCTGAACAACAGAATAGCACTGGTGTCTTCAAGAAAGTAGATAAACAAACTCTGCTGTTGATTACAATGAGTGCAAAAGTGTCCACAAGTGTCTGGAAATGGCACACCGTGTGTGACAGCAACAGCAAAGCAGGAAGTCACAGCACCATCTGAACCAACAGATCAATGAGATATTTTATAAGGTAAACCGTGTAACCAAGTGAGTATCCAGATATCCAAACAATCACATATACCTCAAGGTCAGGAATAGACAAGTATACCATGAAGAGCAGAACAGCTCTAAGGAAGTGATTAAAATCACCGTACCAGAGAATATATTACAACCTGATAACTTGGGTATTGGCAATTTAGAAAAAGATGAGCAGGGTTTTGCATGCAACCCTATGCCTGGCTGGATGCTATTGCTACGCTGATCGTGTTGCATATGAGAATCACCATTCAGGGTGCCTAAGCCTGTGGCACATTTCATTTTCCTCTGTCCCGCTGCTTTTGGGCAAGATAATAATGGTAATCCAACTAAATGAATGTATTGCAGAAGTTGCTCATGAAATTAGGGTGTTTTTGTTTTTTTTTTAGTGAACCAGAAAAGAGAGGAGCGGGTTTTCTGAACTGATGCAGTAGCAGAAATGCTGTTAATTCTGTTCAGCTGCATAAGATTCCTAGTTTTGCCATTCCACAAGAATCAGATGTTTTTACATGTTTTACGGATTTTTTTTTAACACTGGAGGTTATTAGCAGCCGTTTCTAATGCACATATGCAGTATCACATAAAATCTTATTTATCATTGTAGCAATGGGAAAAAACAAAAGGGCTGGAATACTCCAGGACTCAAAAACATTTAATTTTTCATTCCAAAACAACTTGTTCAGCTCTAGATCGGGGTGTAGGATTGTAAGTGTCCTTGTTCTTCCTTCATGATCACTCTTTCTATTCTCAGAATTGCATGTTGTACACACAAGTATATTGTGACTAAAATTTGTTTCTGTGCGTTTCAAGGTCACTCACATCTTATTTCTGAGACCTTAAGATGCTATTGTGCACTATATGTTGTGCAAAATGGTTCTCTAATACAGTTGGTTTTAGATAAATTATATACTATTTTTTAAAAATGGTGTCACCGTAGTGTAGGAAAATGCAACATTCCGTAAGCATAAAACCAGGAATTTTTCTCTCTTAATAGCTGTTCTTATCTTGATGATCAATGACCATTTTGCAAAGTTGTAATCTCACATCCCTAAATGACAGCTTTAAACCTGCTTAAAGCCTGTGCATGTGCAGACGCAGACACAGCACAGTGGAGGACTTCTTTCTTCCCACTACTTCCTCTGGGAACTTTTCAACAACTATATAAGGAACAATCCACTCATACACATTATAAAAGAACTTTCCTGAACCTACATATTCCAAATACAGCAGAATCAACTGCTGCGAAGGAGTTAAAGAAGAAGATATTTTTAATATTAAATATTTAAATTAAACAAATTATTTCTTTGCAGGAAGTTTTCACTAGAAGATGCTTACCCAACTGTATGTGTTCATTAGTATTAATTTTTCTCCCCTTAGTCTTTAAAATAACCAATCAAAGAGCAAAAACGAATTATTCACGGGCAGCACTTTGTACCTACGCTCACGCTGAAGTTTAGGGAGGTAATTCATTAACGTGAACAATGTAGGTGGGAGATAGATATAACATTAACATTAGTACAGGAGGGGATGACCTGTGATGCAGAGCGGAAATATTAGCCAAAGGAACTCTGAAAAAAGAATCTGTAGGCAAGGTTGCTTTAAAAGCGACCTAATCTGTGCTATAGAACCGCACAGCAGAAAATAAAAGGCTGAGGTCCCTCCTGCAGTAATCTCACTTCGCTGAAAAGCAGCATCTTGGTAAATCTGCAATCTTAACAAAAGCCTCAAGTTAAACAGTGTAAAAGTCTGAAAGAAAAGGCATTTCTTTCAGCAAGTGGCAGTGTGGACCATAACATCTCCTTCAGCTGCCTGCACGCATTCAGATTTGGCACAGGCTAATGCCTTCTCGTTTTTAATTTAAAAATTGTCATGACACAGGGCAAGCAATCTAGCTGCAAGCATGAAAACAGTATGCAAACTTACCAGAGTGTTTTTACATCAGTGCACAGATTCATTCATAATAATGAATATGTTATACTCAAATCATCACACAATTTTCAGAAAGATATTCTGTGTTATGAAGTATCATCTATTCAGAAAAAAAAACCAAAACTTTTTTTTTCCTTAAAAAGGAAGGAAGAAACAACGCAGAAGAAAAATGTGGATAGCATCCCCTGTATTTTCCCGAGCTACTCCAAATCAGAGCCCTCATTTTCACCATGTCTTTGTGTACCACATACTTCCAGCATAAAAAATGGTACGGATGCCATGCCCATAACTTTTCTTTCCTGTTTACAGCTGCAAATATGCTTGTGTGGCTATAAAAAATAGTGCACACATGTATGCACCCACCCACATGCACAGCACAGCAATCTTTACTTAGATGTTAGGCATTTTCCTTAGCCCAGTGACTATATGACCTAGGAAGTATTGGCTCACTCAAGTACCTGACAAATACTTCTGTTTACAAGAATATCCTAAAGTTGCTTTGAAAGCAGGTTTTCTGAAAGAATCTCATGATAAATAAACAACAGTTCCACACCAAATATGGGATGCACTATCCTCAATAACCACAGATTCCATAATTGTACCCTGTCTTGTCTCAAAAAATCAAATATTGCCATTTAAACATTGTATAGCATGTCCATAACCTGCTATTTCTCATGCTGATGAAGGGTGAAAACTGGTCTCAGTTACATCTGGGAGCAGCCTCAAAGCTGCCTTCATTAGGGAAGGCGAATCGCACTGATTTTCCAAGAATCACCTTCGTAAATCCTGCTTGAAAAGCAGAAATGCTTTAAGTACTGCAACTCTATGCCCTGAAAAAACCAACTGGAAACACTGAATTCCTCTCAAAGACTACTCCAGTTCTGATTTACAAAGTTAAAAGCACAGCATGGGCGCATGCTCAGGATTAATACCTACATCACACACACAAAAAAAGAAGGTATCCCTACATTTTTAACTGGATGAATGAAGCAGACAGGTTTTCTTCTTTTTTCTCTCCTATATTTTACTCAGAGATGTAATGCTTGAAATCAATGAAGAGTACATGCAATCTGACATATTTGATGACGAATATGTGGAGTTTTATAAAAAAGCGGTGTCTCAAAATAACATGACATTTGAAAAGTGGTTGTAGTAAACAAGCCACCTGACATGCTATTACCCTTATGAAACTGTTATCCCCCCAAAATACTGCGACTTTCCTTTCAAATTACAGCATTTTCTGTATTTAATTAAAAACAGAATGTTGCACAGCTTCAGACTGAGTGTATTCAAAGGTGCCTCTCTGCAAGACTATGTTGGTTTAACAACTAGAGCTTTTTCTCAGCTTAAATAGGTGGCTGACCTGTTTTTTACAAGCTTTACCATGCTACGTGATCTCTATTTTCCTTAAAGATTTGCAGTAGGAACACTGAAAAGCTCTATTCTCTATTTCAATCCTTTTTTTTTTTTTTTTTGTAGAAGGAAACGGGGGAAAGGCAAAATATCAGAAATAATGAAACCAAATGCTCTTGAAGGCTCCTATAAAATTAGCTTCTTTTCTAGTTTACTGTCATCACTTTGAGAAGTGGTATAAAGCAATAATGGTAACAAACAACAGTTATGAATACACAAAACACTCACTTCATCCAAGCCACTTTTTGCTTCTTAAACAGAGTTTCTCCTGATGAAGTAGTGGAACGGGGTGAATCTTTGGGCAAAATTGCTTTCCAAGAAAGCCTAGGAGTGTTTTCTTTTCCCTAGAGATTACCACTGCTTGATGGAAAACCACAAAATGCAGGTGTGCAATTAAACAGACCTGGCAGTTTCCTAAATTAAGTATGACGGATCATTTATAGCAGTATTAGTTTCTGCCCTTGCTTGTGTGCTTATGCCACAGCATGCTGTCAAGTACTGAAAATAAAGAATTGATTTGCAACTTGTAAGTTTAGCACTTCACTGAAGAAAGCAATGTAATAATGGTAAGGAAGTCAGTGAACGGGTTCTTTTGATACGCAAGGAAAGGTGATATGTACTGAGTAACAAGCTCTTCTCTTGTGGGAATCCTTATTGGGTATTTAGGTAAAATCCAACTTAATATTGGAATACTAATCAATGATTTAGAAAGTGATTCCCTGAAATTAAAAAAGGCCTGCCTTATCTTTTCTGCAATATATTTTTTGACTTAGCCAGGAAGGATTTCTATGTTCTGATGAGCTGTTCTGGCAGCAGGTCTGGATGACAGAGTTTTTTTTTTTTTAATGTTTTGAGGTTTTTTTTAAATGTTTTGAAATCTGCTGGCTACTACCTACTTCATCCATCATCTTGTCTCCGTCCAACATCCAACTGTCTCATGCTTCACTTGTCTGTGTCTTATTAGACAGCTTATTTGGTGAAGGCTACCAAATGTTTTGTTTATTTTCCACAGTCACAGATTATTCAAGTTGTTGTATGGAATTTATTTTCTACAAGGAATAACTAGCCATGGACAGCTACGGGTAGAGACAATTAAAATGAGTTTATGGTAAAAGAGGACTTGCTGCAGAAAATGCCTCTATTTTTCTTTTCAATAGAAATTGAAGATTTCTCAAAGAATCTCAGATTTCACATAAATCAATATTGTGCCTGTACAATAGCTTGAAGTGTCATCTGTGCTCCTTAGTCAAGCTTAGTTCTACCATACCTAAAAAAATCTAAGTGAAAATTTGGGTTATAAACAATAGACACACAGAAAATATATGCTGGTGTATTGTTCCTTATTAACACCAAGACCTGTTTATGTTACTCAAGTAATGCAAAAACTTCATATCTGTAACTTCTTTACATTGCTGGGATATGCTGCAAAGGAATCATTGTGCAAATGAACAAAAGGAACATTTTCTACTTTCTCTAGGAAAGAGATAAACGGTGTGGGAGAAAATAAGCTCTCCCTGAAATCAGCACCAGGTCCTGCAATAGGTATTTTGTACCTATAATTCTATATAATTCTCTCTTTTGTGAGCAGATCTAATATTGGCTTGCCCACATTCCTTTTTTTCCCCTTTGCTCTCTTGTTATTTGTCAGAATACTGAGTGTTAAATATTAACAGCTAGCTGCCTGTAATAGGGGCGGAAAAGGTATCATTGTCGTTTTAGGAGAATGATTGCAAAATGGTGCCGTTTCAGCCATAACTCTCCTGGACTACATTTAAGACGCACATCGGATCACGCCAGGACAGGGAACCCCTTTATTGGAGTCACTTGCAAAGAGTAAAAGCCCATTTTATCCCATCCCATGAAACATCTTTTGGGGTGAGCCTCACATAAAAAGAAAAACCTTGGGTTCCCTGAGGACTGGTCGCTGCTGATGGGTCGTTTTGTGAAAGGTTTTAGTAGGGCCTGACGGTTTAGCAAGGAAAAGCAGGAGGGATAGTCTGGGAGAGGGAAATGACACCCTGAACACAGCTTGAGAACTGCCCTCCTTCAGCTGTGGTCCCGGGCTCAATCCCTTCCCTGGGCTCAGTCCAGCAGCTGAGACCAAACAGCAGCATCTCATAAAAGATCCATCAATTCTATAAACCGCACTAAGTTATTGCAGGACACTTTTACAGGTTTTTTTTTTTTTTTTCCTGAGCATGCGGTTAGAGAAAATCTTAAAATCTTAAGCATGATGGATGAAGAGTTTTGTCCTTATTAATGACAAAATTCGGGGGGTTCAAGCTATTTGTGACCACTAGATTTGTGGTTAACTGATGGAGAGTGTAACAGTTCTAGTTCAGGGAGAAAAAGATTCAAAAAGAGCACTATACAAGACATCTCCTCACTGGGGCAGGAGTTTGCTGCAGGAAAATGTTGCTTAAAAGCCATTTTGCAATGTGCATGATGAATTATGGGTCTATATTATTTAAAACAGAGAGTCTTGTCACTGTCTGAAACTATACACCTATCTTTTTCTCATAGTTATGCTTTTACTCATTTTTGACTATGCAGGGAGTACTTCTCATACCACAAAACACACGGGAACATGAATTAGTCAAAATGTAAAATTCCAAGGACTCTAAGAACAGCCACTGAATATGTAAAGTTTTAACTATTGCATATATTAAGAGGAACATCAAAAATTCCTATTAATTTTTATAGTGGAACATTTATGCTATTTTCTTTCTATGTCTGTCAGTTCTCTGTATCTAAATTACACTGTATGTTTTAGCTTTGTCCTCAAATATTTGTATTATACATTTTTTAAAACTAAAAACGCTATAATAAAGGCCAAAAATGTCATTTTAAGACAGTGTGTCATTAAATATCAGGGGTCAATATATGCGTATACAGTTAATTTACTTTCTTTCATTAATACTATCAACCATAACAACCATATAATATCAACCTCATTGCTAGACTTTGTTCTAAAATTCCTCTGCTTTTTACCTTGAAAGATAATCTGAAAATCATGGGCCAGTCCTGGATGACAGCAAAGTGACAGTCCCACATGTCTTTATAATTACTTAATACCAGTTTAACATCAGCACACTCCGTGGAAATGACTGGAGGAAAGGAGGAACCCCTTCCTTAGGTCTTTGCTATTCAAATCATGCACAGCATTTTCATAGTCAGCATGGACAATTACCCTTTGGCTTTCGGGATTCACGTCGAGATCTCCTGAAGTATTGGGCAATTCTTAAAATATTAAACGACGATTCAGCTTAATAATTTAGTGGCAGCAGGATTTAGTAATAGCTGTGACTGGTATATTCAATCACCCTGCCTAGAATGTAAAATCTCCCTTTCCTTCCATTGCAGTCACCAGCTAAGCGAGGAGGTACATTTTCTGGACTTTATGTTCATCACTAATTCAGGCCATACGTGAGCTGCTCAGCCCAAGACGTTCACCACCTTTCAATAAGCGCATAGCGATATGTTTAAAAGTTGCCAGGAGGCAGATTAACGAGAAGATCCTTACTGAAGAACATGTTGATTCAGTGGTTGGTTACTCCTGCCCCTCAGGATGTCCTGATCCACCTCCATTTCCCAGGGCTGGCAAGATCCCTTCCACCCAGCCCGGTTTTATGCTTCGACCTTGTAATTTGACCTCGTTAGTAACAGTTGCTTAGAAAATCACTTGCTAGGTGCTTGTCTCTATGCTCGTTGCTGCCTGAGAAAAGCGGTTGGTATTCGATATTTTTTATAGGTAACCTCCTGTATACAACAATATTTAACATACATCACGCTCTCCTGAGATCTCTTAAAAATTATTTGCTCCTATTCACGTTGTGATGTGGAGTAATTAGCTGATGAGCTGTTTTGCCTGGAGCACACTTCAGCTGCCTCGTTCCTGCAGGAACTGATCAATGCCCAAGATGCAGCAGAAATACCAACGAAGGAAAGAAAGGTCTTGCCCAAAGCGGTGCCTTGGCATTGCAGGGTGCTGGGCAATGCTTCCCGAGCACAGCTTTGGCATTTGATCTTGACACTAGCTAGTAGCTGAGCACATTGCTCGTTAGCAGAGAAAGTCATCTGGAAAAGCAAAAAGCCTGCTGCTTCCAGTTCCATCTGACACACCATCCACAGAACAGCTCATTCTAAAATTAATCAAACTTCTTTCTCTAATTATCTGTGTTCTTTCTGAATGGTTTTTAATCTTTTTTACCCAGCAGGAGTTAGCAATGGCTACTGTTGTGAAGTCAAATATTCAGAAGGAAAAGGAAGCTGAAATAATAAAGGAATAGAACAACAACAAGGGAATTTCAATCTCACAAGTAAAACCAGGGTTAGTTTGATCTTTCAAACACGGTGATGCCTCATCCAAAACAAACTGTAGCAACTGAGAAGTTATTTTTTTTTTGTGAGAGGAAATGTTTGCACATATGAATAATCATATAAAAAGAGGGAACAACATGTATATATTCCTTCGTTCATACAGAAAGCAATTTCTTTTGGAGAAGACCTTAGTGGGCCAAAAGTCCCTACAGAGAATCTCTAAAGAGATCCCTAAAGGGGATCCTTCGACCAATGCAAAACAGATCTTGCTGTTTGCCCCATAAAGTCCCCCACACCTGAAGGCCCATGAGATTTTTCCAGACCTCTGTGAGGGTCTACTTGCTTAAAAACCTCGTGGTGCTGCATCCATTTTCACATGACTTCTCCATCAGGAAAAGCATTTTTAGTTCTACAATACACCAGTAAAGATGCAGTGGTTAGAATGAACTTCTATATAAGAACTATCAGTAAATACAATAGGGAAGTCAAATGATAGAGCTTGGTCCCCAAAAAAAAACTCAATGCAACCAGCCCACCAACACTCAACTGACACAACATGTCAGAATATCTGCAGAGTTTGGGATTCACTTGATGTCAAAGTATTTGAAAGTTATGTAGCCACAAATATGAATTAGGAGAAGGATGTAATTTAACAACACACTCTTCTAGGACACTTTGTCCAGTTTTGAGCAAAATTCAGATAAGAGAAAAGGCTCCCTCTGCCACCAAGCAAAGGATCCCTCTGACACCTTTTGCCTCAAAGTTTTGAGAGTTAAGATATTAAACTTTCTTTCTCCTATCTTCTGTGCAATAACAAGAAATATTTTTAAATTAGGTGGTTGGAAATGTTTCAGAAAAAATAGTCAGTGATTAAAAAAAATGCACATGATATTTATCGGGATTTCTTTTTGGGAAAAAATGATAAGTAGAAGCACTATGTTTGAGTTTAGCATTGTTTCATAATCGCAACAAAGATGTTACAAAAATCAAAGTATTTGAAAACCAGTAAAATAAATTAAGACCTCACTGAAATGGAGTGAAATAAACTCTAGCACTCTAATTAGTAAAGATCAGACATGAAAAGACTTGGAACCTACTTGGGGGAAGATGAAAAGTATGGATATTTATTTAAAACATGGACCCTGTGACTTTGCAAAACAAACTCTGGGATCTTACAGGATGAGAATTTTGTCAGATTCAAATTTGACAGCCACAGCTCCCATAAAGAGGATTTTTATCTGTTTAGGCTTGCAACTCCCTTGTCCTGAATGTGAAGACAGAAAGCTAAGACACAAGTGATGTGACCAAATTAAGCACCTAATTTCTTCATGCAGAACTCTCAGAAAAGGTAAAGAGTTGAGGAAAGGGGGCTCTCTCCCCCTGCTGTTTCAGTATTTTGCTACATTTGCATGTTTTTTAAATCTGCTTCCAGCATATCTTTTCCAAGGAGTGTGCACTTCTCCAGTAGCCAAATCCATATGGACTAATTATTGCTTGACTGCACCTCTGAACCTAGCTACCCCACACTGCAAACTTGCCTTTTCAAACATAAGTAGCCAAATACTTGATGACGGAAGAACATTTTTCCTAAGAACACCATCTTCAGGATATTTGTGGTAGTGAATTACTGATTTTTCCTTTTCCTCCTGATGCACACATCTTTGCACAGCCCATTTCACAAGATTCACATCTCTTGCTCTATTATATAGTTTCTCTAGTATAAAACTTAAAAATGCCCCAATCTGCTAAAAGTGTACTTTTGCCTGTTATTGTATTCAGTGATAATATAAATATCTTTACCCATATGCATGGGAATTCCCCTTATTTAATTAGCTTCTTGGACACATTCACCTTCTTTTGTTCCAGGTCTGTTAGAGCGGTTTTTGCAACACTTAAAAGGCAGTTCTGTGTCCAGAAGTAACAGCAGTGATGCAAACATTCAAAGTCATATTTGATTATGTTGAAAATTACAGTTACATGAGTGAGAGAAAATTTACCTGGATACTCGCAGCCACTTGTTGACATGATTCCTCCTAAGCAACAATGTTTACAAAAATACTTGTTTCTATTATTGAAATGAAGAATGAAATAGGTTCGAAAGATAAAAGTTTTACGGGACAAGATTTTTGTCTCCTGGACAGCAATAAAGAATGACTGTCTGCTAACCTTTTCTAGAAAGAAACTAGAAGTTAATCAATAGCTGTGACTTTTTGCAGCAATATGCCCCATAACTGAACCTAGGGTTTCTCTTTGCCAAATTGGCAGAAAGCAGCATTTGCTGCTTTTAAAACTTCTGATTATTGTAAAGAACTTCTGATTATTGTAAAGAACTTCTGATTATTGTAAAGAACTACAGAACATTACGAGGTGGCTCTTCAGTCAGAGAGGGGCAGTGAGCATGGGAAGAGAGACCTTTACTGACTGTTTTGGAAAGGAAAACATCCAAATACTTGTCATTCGTGAAGAGGACCTGTGGTTTTGAAATAACTTCTGAAGAGCTGCACCAGCTGACAAGAGTCACAGCTGCTCTTTGAAGGCTAGTCATTCATTTAAATCAAACAGACTTCTATGTCCAAACTGAAAAAAAATCATTTGGTTAAGATGCCCTGAGAAATAAAGCAAGGACTTTAACACTGAAGAGCTACTGTATGAAAATATCTGTAAATCATGAACTGCGACAGGTTAAGAGGATTTCCATTTTACCCCAATGAAAACACATTAGAAAAGTAAACAATACCACACTATCTTTCTCATTTTTATGTGTTCAAGGATATATTTTCAAATCAAGCTTGTATTTTCTTTAAAGCTGGGGGGTGGGGTCAGTTTTTTTTAAGAAGACTGTACCGTCTTTAGGCACCATAATAAGGTACATGACATATTATATTACCTGCCTTAGAAAATTGGTTACTATGGATTTAGCATGACATAAATTTAACAGGTATCTTGCAAAGCGTTTTTCTGATAACAAGGACAAGCTTCACTGTCACGGGAAATGTGACTCCTTATAAAAGAATCTTAGTAGATTGAAGACGATAGTAAAGACTGAAGACAAGACTGTCTACTTCTCCTCCAAAATGGCCACAACTCAAGAAGGAAGAGGAAAACCTGAAGGCCAAACTGGGACTTTTAGTTTTTTAGTATTTTATTAGAAGAGCTTCAGGGAATATAGATAACATTTAAGGCAATTCCTTTTTAATTCCCTTTAGACTGTAAAATTGATGTTTTTTAAATCCTGGAAATATTTTTGCTTAGATAAATAGGAATATTTTCAATCAAATATGTCTCATCCCTGCTCTCGCATCCATAAATTCACATGCACTCTGACTTAACACTCTGCTCTTGCAGGGAAAGCCAAGCCACGTTCTACATGCTGAATTTTTTGCACCATTATGTTGGATTCCTTTGCCATACCCTTGATGAGGCTGTGATAGGATATTGTCTGATATTGCCTACATTGAACATGTGAGCAAATGGAATCCAAAAGCGAATACAGACAGCTATATTCTGAACGCATCATGCAACCCTCCCATACCTCATTATGGTTATCATTACAAGTTCATTTCTAAGCTAACAGCTACTGCACTGTTGTATCTGAAGTATATACAGGCAAGAGAGATCTGAAACGAATGTATGTGGAACAGAGAATAATTACAATAACGCAGTTGCTACCAGGTAGTAGCAGATGGTAAATCGTGATGCTTAATGATGGTCATTATCTAGCACTTTCCCATCTGGAGTCTTTACATCCATGCACAAAGATGAGTAAATATTATGATCCTCCTCTCCAAATGGACCTATAAAGGCACAGAGAGTAAAGGACTACACTGGGACGCTGTCATAGAAAACCACATTCCTTTAGAATTACTCTCTTTGAACTCATTACAAAGAAGTTTTAAGCAGGTTGGAAGAGTCTGAAAGCTCATAATCCCTAGTTCTCATGGACGTATGACATCCAAATTCTGCTGACTGTTGAAGGTTCTCCACACACAGCTCCACTAAAGTTATCGGTGCTCCTCTTTAGTCAAAAGCAGGTCGATAAAGGATACAAAAATTGGCTTTTTGTCATCAAACTTTCCCAAGCTGCCAGACTCCAAACAAGAGGAAGATTATTGATCCCTTAAGAAAGAACTGTATAATGCCATAACTGCACTTCCACAAATAAAACCATGTAAAATATATGGGGATCTCCCTGATCTTCTGTAGCCTGCTGTGCATATGGCAATGTGTTGGGGATAGATTGTCATGCAGAGGTGGGTATGGAAATATGAATATAATTAAGTTATTTTAAATGCAGCTCATACAATCATTTATTGTTACACTTCATTGCATATGTACAGATTAAAACAATTGAAGATGTGGAATTATAAAAACTGAATGAGATTATACCATGCTAAGGTACACTGTGTGTCAAATTAGATAGATTTATCACTAAGTGTGAAGCTGTTACATAACACGGAAAATAAGATTTTTTCACTCACTACTTATAATGTCATGTCCAAATGGTCTTTCCCTTTCCCTTCTCTAATTGATGATGCATCCCTGCAGAGAACTTAGCACTTGCTATTGAATTTGACTTCATAAATATCTGGCTTGATAACCTTCTGCTTTCTGACTACTTAACATATGGGAGCAAGTGAGCAACATAAAGACTCCAATGCAGAAAACTGCTTGAACATACCTTTAATTTTAAGCATGGTGCAGTCCTGTTGATTTCAGAATGCCTAATCATCTGCTCACCGAATATAAACACGGACTTCCATGGGAGAGGCTGCCACTATAAAAACTGCACATAGACTTGGATCAGTGTTTGCTTTTTAACACTGACAATAAATCAACAAAGTCAAACCTTAGCCTTATGCAGCAAGAGATTTCACACATGCAGAGTAATAACCAAAGGAGTCATTTCTTTTATAAAACCCCTGAACTGTTTCACCCTCCCCCCGCATTTTTTCTCTGCATAGTCTTAGCTCCATCTTTTTTCCTGCATCTCTGGGCTGCATCTGTATTCTGGCGCACCTTCACACACACAGGTGATATTAACAGGAATATTGTAATTAAATCTCCTAGCCCAACCATTTCTTAGGAAAAAGCAAGGCTTAGATCATTGCTTGGCACTAGAATTGTATTTAGAAAAGATAGCCATGCCACAATCAAGGCTGCCACTTGCTGAACTACTGGAGCAGTTCTCAGATGGCAAGATACCATCCAGCATATCTATAAAACCCAGAAGGCGGTTTCTTACCCAAATGTTCATTTAATAACTTCGTGCAGACTTCAAAAGCTGGCTTTACTCTTCCTTTGCCTGTGGCACTTAGAAGAGCACTGGATAATATCAGGGAGCAAAGCTAGGCTCAGCAAAGCTGCCCTGTGGATGGCCTTGCAAGGTTTGTTTTGTAGAAAAGAACAAAACCACGCTAGCAAATGGTAAATTATGCATATGCTGCATTCCTCATACTAAATATTCCCTCCCTGTTCTTAACTCCAAAAGATTTCTCCCTTTTGGAAGGTGTTTGCTTCTATAATATCCTTCTGCATTTAGACGCAAAACATACATTTTTAGCCCTTCCACTCTATTTATTTCCCCCTTTTTAACAGTGAAAGAAGAAACCAGTGGCCTGACTATATTTTCGTTCGTTATTGAATTGCTCAAATATCTTGCAGCTGGAAAAGAAGGAAAAAGAAGAAAAGCTAGTTTAATTTTTAATTCCCATCCTTTCCTGTGTCAAATAGGGCGACAGTGCAGTGATAAAAAGAATCTCTCAACGTGTCCCAGTGTCTCACTGGAAAATAGATGGGGAATAGAAATGGATAACAGGGATCTATTCACTTCCAAAACATGCTCCAACATCAGCACACTGAACGCAGCTGGGATTTGAGAGCAAACACTGCAAAGAAAAGCAGTTTCTGGGTCAGTGCCATATGAGTTTATAATAGACACAACCCAGTGTAGCCACGTTTCCGACTGAGACCTTTCAGCATTTACCCATAGGGAAATCAGTAACATTTTTTTCACAAAACTCACTTTTCAAAGATGATTCTAAGTAATGTTTTTCCTGGGTGTCCTCACCAGCATAACGCTCAGCATGAACAGAGGAAGCACAATCTGGCCCTTCATTATTTTAGGCATGTAGCTGCAGATTCGACAAGAAAATAACCCATCACCCTTCAGTTAAGGAGCTAAGAGGATTGACTTTGAAAGTAAACACTGAATTTGCATAATAGTAATAGAAGATATTTGTTTTCTATATTTACATAATAGTAACGATATATATTTCCTGACATATAAAATAAAGCACCGACTCCCATTTCACTTTAATTACGCATATCCTGTGAAAGGAGGAAAAAACTTTATCGCCAGTTTAATCTAGAGGAAATTACCACGATGCCAGAGCAAGTTATTTTACCATTAATAAAAAACTACATGTAGTTACATATAAAGGCCTCGATCCAAAGTCCTGGAAAATGAATAATGTTTTATAGGACGTGGGTTCATTGCATAACACATCACAAATACCTTAGCCTGATCTAAGAATATTCAATTAAAAAAAATAGAAATAAAAGCCTGTGAAATTATGTCTAACTTTTTTCACTCCATGAGACAATTCTGTGTTGAAGGTCTTTTTTTGCTAGGTCCTGAAGTACTGAGGTGCCACTTACAAAAGGGTAAAAGATGCACCATAAATATTTGACTCTAAAGCAAACAAACAAAAACTCATGATGCTTCTTTTTAAAGGGGCTGAAGTTATCAGGCACAAATCCACCTACAACCATCGTGTATGTAAGATCTGAATGAATGCCCAAAGTCTTTCCAAAACTGTGAAGACAACAGAGTGCTGGCAGGTATCATACAGCAGGTAACAATATCTGGGACTGCTCTGGTACTGTGTATGGCAGCAAATACATACAGGATTTGGCCTATAAAATTAAGCTAGCTTTTTGCAAAGATTTCTGCCATAAACATTTGCACTTTGAAATTATAACAGGTAAAATTCAGGTCAAACCCATCTTTAAAGTTCTGAATATCTACTCAGATTTTATGATAGCTCAATTAACTATCCTTCAAATAAGCTTGTGAAGCCTGAAGCTGTTTCCATGGTCCCTTTGGAGTAAATTCAAAAAACAATTGCATCATAAACACAGCAGTTATGGTTCTCAAAGGTTTGTGCAATCATTTCATATCTCTTTTTTTTCCATTTATTACAGAAAAAAAAAATGTAACAGTGAGAAAATCACAGAGCTGTTTAAGCTTTAGTGTCTATCTTAATTCACCATTAAACTTAGCTAGATAAAACATGGTGGTTTTGGTTCACAGAGGGTTCAGCCACCTTTTTGTATTGTGTTCATTTGCTTAGCTGCAATAAAATTTAGTTTTTAGGTTTCAACTCTGGATGAAAATAAAGATTTAGAGCAGAAACTTAACATGCTCCATTCACTGGATTTTGTCACTATTGGTAAAGCTGATAACATTGCCATCTAAAATCTCATTTTTTTTCTCTGTCAGTAAAAACAATTTGTATCCTTCCAAATTTAGACAGACTTACTCGTCACTCACGTTATATTCATTTGCAAGACGTGAGAACTTCCTTGACGGTACTGGAAGAAACTTCAGACAGTTAAGTGTGTCTTGTTGAGCATGGTCGTGGTTCCATTTCAGAAGCCAAGAACTCTGTATGAATGAGATGAAATTTAAGTATTCCACATACTGAAATTTCCTATTTGTAATATACGAATGACACATTTCATGATGACTAGCTAGCTATGCCCCATGTCCAAAGACTAACAACTTATAGAGACATAGTTAACAATATTAATTGACCCATTCTCTAAATATACTATCACATGACACATGACATGGCATTATCACCTGACAACATCAGGAGATAAACTCCCCAAAACTCATTAAAAAGCAGTAACTCACACAGAGTACAACAGATGTTTCTAATGGCTTAATAGGTAAAAAGCTGAGTAAGAAGCACCATGGTAATTCAGGAAGCAGTTAAATACATTAAAAGGAATGAGCGCAGATGGTCATAATTCTTCCTGAATATATCTGCATCCCTGTAAGTTTACTGTCAAAGAATGTTCATGTTTCATTAAAACTGTTGCATAACATATTATGAAATCTAAAGGACTTAAAATTATTAAAACCTAATGATGTTCATTTTCATGTAGCATAACAAGATGACCGTACAATACTATGTGGAAAACACAATAAATAAGATTGACTAAGACCATCCACATACTGGTATTATCTATGCAAAAATAAGAAGATAAATACTTAAAAAATAACAGACACCCAAATTTCGGGGACTTTGCAGCACACTATATGCATAAAATGATCTTAATACTAGCACCTGGCCAATGCAGGAACAAATGTGATAAAAGTGATCAAAAAGTGATAAATTCTCCAGAGAAGTTATTCAGTTGTACTGAAAATAGTAGGGAGGAAGTGAATAAGGGAAGGTAGTTGATTTTTTGACATTAGCTAAGCATCAAAACTCACATCCCTGTCCGTTTGGCAAAGAGCGTGCTGTTCAGAATGAAAATGAAATGTTCGTTCATTAAAAAAACAAGCATTCCCTGACTCCCTTCAGAGAGTCGGTAACGTCTCACAAAGACTGATCCTTGACATGACTAGCCTACTTATCAAATCACTTATTGTTGCATTAATGAAAATATTATTGAGCTGATCAGCACAATGCAGCCCCTCGCACTGGCACTGCTATATTAAGGAGAAAAAGTAAAGCTAGGCTAGGCTAAGCTCTTCAGAGTTTGAGCCATGTTAGATCTACATATTAAATACAGAATAAGAGGCCACAAACAGATTTATACCAGTTTCTGAGGACTTTCAAGATGTTGTTTCCTCACTAAATGCAATGGGGCTTCATTGCTTTATAGCACTGAAGAGCTGGCCTATAAAAATATTCAAGTAGTAAAAAAAACACATAATCTAGAATTTGATCATCTTTGAAAGCATTTGAAAAGACCTTTGGTAAGTGTTTTGAAAGTGTGAAATGAAATCAAATCAATTTGTAATTTCCTACATAATTGCAGATGTTCTTTAAAGTGTCACTCTTTCAGTGCAAAAAAACTCATTAATTGGAAATTTGAAAGTTAGCAGCCTGTGGCATGCCAGTTCCATTGCAAAGTTCTCTGCAGTTTTAGGGGCCATTCAGATCTTTGTTACATAAAATCTCAGATATTGACGAGTCTTAAGTTCACAGAACAAAACAAGACAAACCTACTTAGCAGCTCAGAGAGGGGGCTACTCATCTACAGTCTAATATGTCTATTGATGAAATTAAGAATCCTACAGCAATAGAAGAGTGAAAGCCATGCCTAATGCATATTCATAATTGGCATTCTATGATTTGAGCTGCATAATGTATATACTTTATTTTGGAATTAGTAAATTACCCAGATGACTCACAGTTTGTGATCCATATTAATGAAGAATGTTAATGTATTGCTTTAGAACTGTGTCAGGCATCCTCAGATCTCAATTTTAGAGAATAAAAGAGACTTTGTTTTGTTTTTGTAACATGCTGGTTCACGAAGCCCTTCTGCCAACTGTTGCAAACGCTCCCACTGTTTCTGCCTCGACACTTTAGAAGTTGTTGTCACAATCAATCAATTGCCCTTCTCCAAGGGCACATGTTTAAGGTTTAGTATGGAAGACTCAGAATTGTCCCTCTGTGTTTGAGAGTTTATGCCTATGGTATTCAGAAATGGAAAGGGATCCAAATTGGACATCCCGACCCATGTAGCTGCAGTAGAGTAAGTTATATTTAGGTATGAGTTGATACTCTACAAGCAAATTGTCTCTTTGGCTTTTTTCAACATGTGGCTCTACTTCATATGCAGCCCATGTTGGGTCACCATAACAAATATATTTAATGATTTGGATCCTGTTTCCTATCACTTAAGCCATGTAATGTCCACCTGTTGGTGGACCTCAGTGGAATAATTACTGTTTTACGGTGCTTATACAACTCCATTTAACTGAAAGTTAGAGGTTTGGGGCAATATGGACATGATCTGAGGAAGAAAGATATTTGTAGTACTTTTTAAAATATATTTTATTTCACTTCGGATTCATTAAAGCTTCCCCCTCTGGCCCTTTTTCTCTCCCATTCCTATATACTTCACCAAGACTAGAAAAATACAGGGACACACTTTGATACATCTTGGCTGTAACACAGAAGGATTTGAAGCTGTCTAAATATGATATAGAAGAGCTATTTGAGAGTCTGGAGGGGTGGAGAACATCATCCTAGATGGAGGAAAGGGCAGATGACCTTTTCAATCCTGCATTTACTCTGGCATTCTGCTAATGGTGGGAAACTTGCCTCTACTACAAATTTCAGGGGAAAAGAGGCTGTAAGCAGCAACAGTAAACAGGAGAGAAGATATCCATTTATTAAAATATTTTACTACTTTTATGATAGCTCAGTAAACTTTTTATTAGTTTCTTTGTTTTTCCAAGGACTACTGTGAAGCAAATCTCTAAGTATAATCATGGCTATAGTGTGATGAATTCAGTGAAGTGTCTTAGCAGTAAAGCAGAGACACCAAACAACAGGTTTTAAGACAGAGCTATGTCTGTTTTTTCTTTCTCTTGCTGAGATATTCTGACATTATGGTCACTTCCATGGCTTTATTGCCCTGTGCTGTCTGGCAGCTTTGAGTGATAATTCCGTGTTTTCATTCCTATGAACTCTGAGTTGTAACATGTCTCACGAGCTAAATTAACAATCCCATTCATTTTTACTGCGGCCTCGTATTTCTGTGGTCTAATACAGCTGGGATTATATGACTTTTACAGTGTAGTTGCACAGTGCTCTGCCTTTGGTGATGAATTCAGCACAGGAAGCTCCAGACTCCCCCCATTCACCCAAGCCTGGATCCTGGTTCCTGACCTTGTTCCCTCACATATGTTTTTATGCCTCTTTGTGAGACCACATGATAAAATGGATCACTAAGATCTGGGTTAGAAATACCTCTCTCTCTTACATTTAAGGAGAAATGAGCATTGGGAGGTGGTGAAAGATAACCTCCTCACGTGATTTCATGGCTAGAGTTAGTGTATTTTCCTGGACGGATCATATACCCTTTCTCTTTGGAGGCATTTCTCAAGAGAAGGCAGTCTGTCCATGTCTTAAACACAAACTATTTCTTCTAGAAACGACCCTCTTTCTAATGCAGGAATTTCTAATGACAGAACTAAGTTGGATATGTCTGAGACACATAAAATATACATGTAGCCAAGTATAGCGCGACTGTCTTTGATAAAGAAAATGAACAGATCATTTCAAAGAACTGCATCATTTGTGGTACAATGAAATTATTCAAAACCCTCATTTGAAGTAGGAGTAGCTATTTCACTATTTGGGCCATTATTCCTTGCAAGTGTCTTACCCCGAGTTCCTGTTCTGCTTCTCCCATTTATCTTCATAGCTTGCTCTTCATATGCATTTAGGCTTTGGTTCTCACATTTTGATTCTTGTAGAAGATTTGAGAGACTCAGTATGCCCAATATCCTAAATCCATAGTGGTGCCTTCCATCCTGTTGCTCTGCGCATCTTTACGCTCTTGCTCATTGTGGATTTCATGACTTTTGTCCAGTGAATCTCCCAAGAGGCACTGGATTGACAGAAAAAGAGTGATTTTAAAATTTTTTCCCCAAATGAAGCTCACTTTATAAAGCCATTTAAACACCAGCTCAAACTACTATCAGCAATATAGTTCCCTGCCCAAATATTGACTTACTTCAACCAAAACTTTTGTCCATGTGCTCACATCTGGTGAAGCTCTCCTCTATTCTTTATTTGATAGTTCATCGGAGTATTGAGTGCTTTATTGCTAACACGAGCATAATGTTCACACACTTGCATCTAAGTTCTCAGCTTGCATGATTATGTTGGTTCATATCAGCTGAGAATCAATATCTTTTCTCTTGTCATTCTCATAAATTAAAAAAAAAGCTCACTTTTAATTAAAAAAAGTCAAACATAGTACCTTGGCTAAGATTTTCTTTTCCTCAGCATAAAAAGCAGCTGTAGATTAAAAATGTTTGTAACAATAAATGCAAGTCTGCAGGCGCCTTTTGTTTCATTTCCTACATTAATACATCGAATTTGGCTCTTCTCCAGGGAGGTCTTCTTCAAAACCATCACTCTGTATTACTGACACTGCGAGGTCCCTTTTATGAGTTTTATAATGAAAACAAACAAATAAGATATTGCTGGTACCTATTTATGTATGTATGCTTTTTCAAAGACAATTATTAAGCATAACTGAATCCACAGCAGACCAATGCCATGGGAGTTACTGTAAGAACAAAGCCAAGATAAATCCAGAGGCAGGAAAGCAGAGTGTAAGAAGATAAACTAAAATGACATCATTGTCTGGCAAAGGATTCTTATATGGAAAAGGCTTCCTTTAGTGACAGAAAATGAAGTCAGTTTTTGTCACCAAAACAAATTGTTTTTTGAGTCATTGATCTACCCTATCTTATAAGAATAATTCTATTAATATATGTATATTCCCCATTTTATTTTAGTTTCTGCAAATTTTAGGACCTATGTCGATAGTAAACATAAAAACAGCTTTTAATTCTATTTTTTTCTTTTGAACCTTTCTTTCCAACTGTGCAGGTTTAAAATGAACAACTGAATAAGACAGATTCAGGTCTGAGAAACAAAACCTAGTGTTACAGCATGTAAAGCATAAATAAATAAGTTGCAAATAATACAGATCAAAGACATTCTGAAGAAAACTCTCTTCTGACTGCAACATCAATCACAAGCATAAAGAGTACAGAATTCTGATGCTAAGCACAAAAGGAAATGTGTGACAATAGCTAGAACTGGATCTTTTTAGAATAGGTATTTCTGAATTGTCTAAGTATCTACCTAAATATTCTAATCAGAAATCTAAGGAATTCATTTTTGCAACATTTTGCTGTATTGCAGATCTACATCTGTTTTGTAAAATAAACACAAGATACAATGTGTTAGTGATACGATTCAATTAAAATGAAAAATAGCTTAAAGAATAGAGGATGTCACACAATACACCCTTATATTTGGGCATCATATATAGAAAACCCATGCCTAAATCAGAGATAAAGAATGCCAGTTGGAATAAAGATATATTTCAGAAGAAAATATATATGGATAAAAATAGAAATAGTACACAGAAAGGTAAATATCAGTAGAAGAAAGATATATTTCTCCCTTAATGTAATATAATTCTTTTCATTTCTCTGAGAATGCAGGGGTTTTTTTTGTTTGTTTTTTTCTGGGTTTTTTTTGTTGTTGTTGTTCAGTAGCTGAATTTACTTTTAAAGGAAGTTGCTATGTAGACTAGTTCAAAAATGGAAATGAAAATGCAAGATATCCTGGAAAGCAGATAGGTTAAAAACCAGGACAGCCTTACACAGCACAATTCATATGATCATACAATTCAGAATTGATGCTATAGATTTAAATGCAACATGCTTTAATGGATTGCACAAGATAGAGATGCACAATATGTTATCTAACCTACAATAGCTTAATAAATTCAACCTATTCCAAGTCAGCAGAAGGTAGCAAATACTGCAAAGCCTATTTCTCAAGCATTTTTTCATTTTCTTTAATTGAATTTCCCTTTTTATATTTGCATCTCTTTCATACTTCCCCCCAAACATTCACATGTTGAATTTCACTGACATAACTATCCATAAAAAATTGCTTCCGAAGTCCCACGACAAGAACAGATGCACAAATGAAACAGTATCACAAGATACATGATGACAGTCAGTATGTCAAGGCTTAAAAAATGGGATTCAAAACCTGCTATCTCCTGATAAAGTAAATTTGGCAGGCTGAAATTACCCCACAATTTTATCCCACATATGGAAATTTGTGGGACATACTAGTTTTAAGACCTCTTAGTTCATGAAGAGACAAAGTGAGCAAACCTGAGTATTCTAACTCCAGAAGGGCCTTACTTTTCTCACTGTCTATATACAATGGATGTTTCAAAGAGTGACTTTCTCTGCGTTGCACTTTTCCCCAAGGGGGAAAGAAAATGCTATGTCCACTATGAACCACTCTTATTTCAATGTATGCCCTGTGTATCTTTGTCTTCTGCCCAGTTCTAATGATCAGGTTCTGCTTAGACATTCTGCACTCCCTTTAGCTATTCCTGAAGTATTAATTTTTCCATTGTATACCAGTTTGGGAGGACTTAAATATGAACAGACTGTTGAGGATTAAAATTCCCACAGAATTTTGCAATTCCAACTCTTCATGGGATAATCCATGGCATAGTGACGTGTCTAATACTTAATCTTTCATTCCGTCACAATAGAAAATTGAGAGAAATTAGAATTATGAACCCTGTTAAATCCCAGTCCTTTTTTCCAAGCAAATTACTCCGCTGCTCTATTCCTTAAAATCTCCGGTGAGTACTACAGCAGAATCTGAAATACTTTACTTCATTAAGTTAGCACCTGCAGAAAACAGGATTTTATAATGAAAGTGCTGACTTCACCTCAGTCTTAGCATACATTATAGATTCTACCTACAACTCTGCATTCACAGGTCTAGGTGCAATGCTTGCAAATTTCATTTACACGTTCTCACTGCGATAATGCAGTTGACAGAAAACATCTCTTCAGCTTGTGACCTGGAGAAGACTTGTGTGTTTCATTGAGACTATTGACTACATCAGATTCTACATACACTACATAGCCCATGCCAAAGCAAAGGACACAAGAAGTAGTTCAAAAGTAGCAAGGAAAACTGCCTGGACATGCAGTCTGAGTGTTGGACCATTTACTGACTAGGCCATCATGCCCATTCTCACCTTGCTCTGGAAGGAGGACATTTCCTTCTTATGCCAAGAAGTTGTTCCTAAAACTTCTTTCTTGTGTATGTCTTCAGTGCTTCTTTGCCAATTCAGACCAGCTGACAGGGTCTTTCCTGTTGAGGAGCTACAAGACATTCATCTGTTTCATTAGTACAGTATAAAGCATTATTCAATTTATTCTGAAATTCCATGTGAATATATTTATGGAAGAACTCACTCTTGGCAGTAAAGCAAAATATGTAAGTGCTTATGAAAGGTTTAAAAGACTTGAGCAGCAAAGTTTTATAGTTATCTACAAGGTCAATGAATGCCACTCATCTTGAAGTAGACTGAAATACTTTTCTGTGGCCAATACTCTCTTTGTTTTCCCTTCTAAAACCACCAAAAATGCTCCTAGTGTGCTAGACCTATAATATAAATACATATTGTCTCACTTTTCACATCCAGCTTACATTGACAGCCACCCAGTTGCGATAATTAACATTCAGTGCTAATTTAAGAGGGCACACAGAGAATCTAGGGTAAAAAGACCTCTTCCCTACTTTTATCAGTTCCCTTTATCACAATCTTTTATTATGAGATTTCTTGCCAAGTTACCTGACAATGTTGTGTGCTTTAACACAGCAGTACCAACAGCAGGAAGGATGGAAAATGGACCTCTTACCAGAAGACGTAGATGTGCCTGATCCCCACCGGCTGCCACCATCTCACAACAGTATCAGTGGTTGAAAGGACAAAAGGAAGTGACAAGAAATGAGGTGTCACAGTTTGTGGGAACCTAATGTCTTCACGTCAGACTTCACAGTTAATTTTTAACCCTCTTCAAACTGCAATAGAGAGAAAAAAAATCCAGTACTTATCTACCCAATTCCTCTGCTTTTGCAAACTAAGGGTGTCACATCAAGCAAACCGATAGTACTCAAATGTGTAATAAAACTGCATGATTGAAGTGAGGTGATTGGCTAAAACCTATTTTAGCTGTTTTAACTTTCCTGTTACAGTAAGCCTTGGCAATTTAGAGTACATAAATTCTTTAAAAAAGCCTTTTCCTAACTCTTTCTGGACAAAACTTTTCCATAGGATACATTTAAAGTATGTGTAAATTGCCTGTTAAATGCCATGATTCAAGGTATATTTGGCAACCAGTCTACGGTGCGCCAAACATCTGTTTTACTCAGCCCTCCTACCACTGTACACTCTCACCGACACTGTTTTGCTGCCATAAAGGAGTGATATAACCTAGATTTTGTTCTCCCCTCTTGCAATAAACCTTTCTTCTAAAGATATGATGACTTCAGCCAAAATCCTAGCTTTCCTCTGTGAAGCTGTAGACCAACAGTAATGTGCACCTGCTTAAAACAGGCACACGAAAAATCTCTCTATCACAAAGAAATTGAACCAAATTTTCACAGTGTAGCTAAAACATGCCTTCTTGTGTCCTCTTATTTCTTCAACATCAGATCACAAGCTGCTGGTTTATACTTTTGTGTACATGAATGTAACACACATTTTAAAACGATTTACAGAAAATGACATTAAAAGAAGCTGGACAGTTTATATACACCAAATTACATGTCCTAATTACTAACTTATCAAAGACATTTAGAAAAGATAGCTTTGGAATGTACACTCATGAAACAGAAGGAAACTCTCCTCACATCAAAATCTGTCTGACTTATCAAATGTTAATTAAGAGCCTACAGAAACCACAGGAGGAGTCAAAATGCCCTGTATCTCTTCCATCTCAGACAGGCTCAGAATAACAGGAATTAGGACACATGGAGTGCACTCCAACTAATAAATTAAACAAAATATGTGGTCGCTGCTTGTCCAATATGAGACTTCACAGCAAATAGTATTTGCTTGCCCATACTCACCCACGACTGTTCTTCAGCTTTGTGCTGAGACCATACAAGCTGGAAATTTTCACATCATCTTCTCTATTTTTCAGTTCCTTCCCTCCAACTTAGTACTGGGAGAGTCTTGTAACAATAGTTTACTAGTGTGTTGTTATCTTTTTGAATATTCATTAGCTTTATTTTAATAATTCATAACAATTTGCAATTAGCATCCATTTTCATACTTGTTCTGCTAGACTTAGTTGTAAATTAGGCCTCATGGAGTTGTTTGCCTTTGAATCTGTTATTAGCTTTCCAGAACCTCTCTGTTCTGAAATTGTGATGGAAGACACCTCTCCAGCACACAGTTGTACTTCCAGTTGGGATTTTGATATTAGGATGAACTATTTTTGCTAATCCTTTTGGCGTCCCCGAGGACTAACAGAAAAGTAAAGATATATATTTCTATAAAAAATCAAAATTCAGGGCTCACACAGAGATGGAACATGGGGAAATAAGTAAAACTTAATTCATTCATTTAAATATAAGCTCTATGAGGAGTAAATAGGTGCATTTAAGTGTTCTGATTTCGAGACTTGATCAAAATGTGGACGTGCTATATCTGACTCATTGAAAGAACTAGTCCATAAAAGCAAAAGTCTCCCTTAAAAGCTTATCTCTATCCAGTCAAAAAACATTAGTCAGTTTAGGGTAAAAAGATGCAGAAAGGTGGGGAAGTAGAAACACACCATTTACTGTTCTTAATCAGACCATTCTCCATTAGCGGGGGTACAAGCTTTGATACCTGAACTCTCTAAGGCAATTTTGTAGTGCTGAATATATTTGAGAGGAAAAAATGACAATTACTCTATGTTTTGCAGGAAGAGACTACCTTTTTAAATCTCTGCTACAGATCTGGGAAATGTTCATTCTTCCAACTCTTGCCCTCCCTCAAAAATCACAGCTGCTACACTTTGAACATGATCCCAGGTTTTTATTGATATTTCAATTTGTCTGCCACTGAGCCCTGTAGAGTCTTTTGGAATCTTCTTTCTCATTTCTGAGGGTAGCTGAAAGTTGCAATTAAAATTGATGAATTGATCTTGTGGACTGTCCTATGCACCTTCCTCTCTCTACCACTAAATCACTGGATAAATTAAAGAGATATTCAAGAGATTAATTACAAGGAATTTAATATGGGAATACATTTACCAGAATTCCTGATAAGGGAAAATCTTTCACACCCCAAAAGCCAAAAGTTACTGGCAGTGTATTAAAACACTGACCTTATATTTCACTTCAAAAGGTGAAATTCTGGAGAAAAAGAGCAGGAAAAAAGTATATTTATCCATAATAAATGGAGTAGGGTTTTTTTCTTTTTTTTTTTTTTTCTTGTTTTTTAAGAAAACAATGTAATAAGCTTCTGGTACAAGCACTTGTTGGAGCAACTCTGTTAGGCAGCCTTTCACTGACATCTACTGGCAAAATCCTAGGGAATTTTGACTCAGTGCAGATTGAAATGAGTGACAAGAGAGCTCAGCTTCAAGCTCTGAAACTTTTGCCGATGTAAATGACTCTAATCCAAGTCAGTCAATTTGCATCAGATTAGAATCTGATTAGTTGCCCCTAAAAAAAAAAAAAAAGCCATCTTTGAGATCTTGTACACTTATACATTTACCTTGGTACAAACATGCATGAAGTGCCATAGGACTGCAAACAGTATTTCAAGATATGCAATTTAGAAAATACGTAAATAAAACAAGTCTAATCTAATCATTTTGTTAGTTCGGATATTTCTCTATATATTTTCAAAGCACTATTTTTTTTTCTGAAAAGGAATCATGATACTAACTTCTGCCTTTTTAACTGCCCTTCACCTAGAATTTCTATTCCATCAAAAGTGTCCAAGAAAAGTTGAGATTTTTTGTTAAGGCATAGAAGGTCAACATCTTCTATTCCCAGTCAGTTCTGTTCTATATGCTCAGAAAAAGCTTTCTGCCAAATGTCATCTAAAACAATTTTAATGGAAGAAATTGTAGGCAAAGCTATAAATGCCTCAAAATACTTGCAAAAATTCAGAGCGTGTATCAGCTTGTCTAAGTTTTCCCAGCATACTAACTGATCTATTAGAAGATAGTCCTTCTTCCTATAAAATATTGTCCTACCTATAGACAGGAAACCCCAGCCTCAGTTCTAATTGGTATTATATCATTTGTTAGTTGTCATTACTAGGGTTTACTTTGTATAGTTGTTTTTTGCTTTTAAATGTGATTTGACATTCAGTAACAGCTCATAAAAATTCCCTCCTCTTACCAAAGCATTCTTTCCTCTAAAGAGACACCTTACTTGACTCCTTTCATACATAAAGTCTTCAGATCCAAAATATTGCAGTGGTAAGGGGGTCTGATTTCTGTTTCAATCCTTAGATCTAATTCAATACAATAAGTTAGCTAAATTACTGTCTTTCTTTTGTTCTTGCGCATACATTTTTAGACGCACACACATTTTCTTCGATTCCCAGAATTTACTCCTGCAAGTATACCTGGATTATTTTTTGAATCAACAACAAGAAACATTTGAAGAGGAATGAAGTATCAGCCAAAGAATCCCAAAGAAAAATATGATAGTAACATTACATCATCAATAAAATGGATTTTACATGCCCATACACTCTACTATTCATAAATGACTTACAAAAGGCAAATAAATCATTTTTCTCTCCTCTCTATTCCCAGTTGCTTACTCAGCCTTAATTAACTACCGTTTTGACAACTATTCCTTCTCCCTTCTAAATTCCTTTTCACCTATACCATGAAAAGGCCTGAATTAAAAAGGCTGCACAGATCATCTTCCTTTCCTTGATAGTTCATTCACTCATACACTTCTGCACTGCTGATTCTTGTCCTACATTTCTCTCCCCCCCTTTTTTTTTTTTTTTTTTGCATCATATTCAAACGCTTCTGGTTAATGTAGGGATAATCCTGGATTGCTGTTACTTCAAAGTGCAATTTTGGTTAATCCTAGAAACCTCTGTTTCTTCACAACATTTTACTCACACGTTAGCTTCCTACAACTAACACTACTCCAGCTTATTCTTAAGGCTGATAGCTCTTTCAAGGATTAAATCCTAATGTGTAGCACGTCTATCGAGGGAATAAGTAGGAGTCTCCTGCATCATTAAAATACTTTGCCCAGATTATCAGTGTGTGAGCACACTGTGTGTATCCAGAGAAACTTATTGAACATTTCCTTTCTTTTTTTTTTTCCTATGCAAAAGAAAAAGTTCCAAACATACCTGGGAGTGTAATGGATCAACAGAGGCAAATGCTGACGGACCAGGCTGTAGGATATGAACAGAGGAAAGAACACCAACAAACCAAACCAGCTGCTGAAGTGTGAGTCTTATTTACACCTTGCACTTAGGTGAGTAGTACTTTAAGGACCCTGTATAAACGGCGATGATTTCTTCAGTTAAAACACCTACAGTAGCAACATGAAGAGCCATTTCATATTGCCTGTTGAAGATAGTTTCTAGCCCAGATCCGATTAAGAAGACCAAAACTGCAAGTCCAATTTCCCTGAGCAGTCACTGATTTTCCATAAAGATTTATGTTTCTGGAGGATAATTCCGGGAACCTAAATGCCTGAAGATACCTAAGGAATGAAATATGAGTATCACTAAAAAGCCAAACAGTAAATCTGAAAGCTCAGAAGGTTTAAGTATGCAATAAATCAATAGTCTTTATCAAACCCACACCAGAAATCAAAGAAATGTGCAAGTTATAGTTCCACATTCCCTTTCCTACTAAAAGAAATGACAGAATATTGATTATGGTACTGGGTAGGTGAGATATATTCAGACTACACATACTAAGCAGTCACTGTACAGCGTACTATGCAAAGGATGAATTTTCTGATGGCTGTTGGGGTGTTTTTTCACTTGTGATCAGATTTCCATCCAAGTTCATGGATAGTTGGCACCTATTACCACCATTACCATCACTATTAAACCATCATGACAAATAATATTCACCTGGCAATCAAACAAGGTCGAAATCTGAATGGTCCATTGAGCTTAAACTTTCATCTTCGTGGAACAGACATTCTTCCAAGTCCAGGTTGAGGCATGCTGCATGCTGGCACATCAGTCAGAAAACTGGGCACTGCACTTCCCAAGAACGTAATTAGCAGGGCTGCCTATCAAGCACCATCAACCAGTGATAAATACCCAATAAAAAGGGCAACCTGACTGCACATACCTGGTTACTCTGTGTGCTGTACAGAATGCCCGTGTTATTAGCCTCCTTCCTTGGCTGCCACGATGATTTGCTCTGCAAGTAATTTCATTGCAGAACCGAACAGCATTAATGATGCTCAAAGGGTTTAAAAATACAGAAAGGCATGTGATGAAAAAGAAACAAAAACGCAGCAAGCAGCAGTAATTCCAAAATATCCTTAAAGACTGTGCTTAGCCAGGAAGGCAGACAGTTGGATGGCTTCCTGAATTCCAGTAATCAAGGCTGACTTTAAGAAGTGACGTACATTGAAAGACTCCAAAGAACGTTTTTATCTCTATTATTCAGACATCATGCAACTAAAGAAGGTATTTTAGGGCATATATTACACTATCTAGAACATTTTTTTTTTTATCTAGAACATCTATCATCACCAAATGATTATGAAGAAAAAAAGAAGGCACATGATGTTTCCTCACGTGAACAATCTCAGTCACAAGGTGACTGTTCTCATGAGCAAGGCCCCCTCAAGCAGCTTACTGTCAGCAGGGTTAGTCTATATGAACACTCCTCACTGAATCATTGCCTGCACTGAGTACAAGAACAAGTACACGTCTGGTAGCTTATGCACCAAATGCACCCATGCTTTTTATACCATGCAGAGGGAACTCTGGAGGATACTCTTTGATGCAACTGCAGCACAAATGTATTAATCATCTTTCCATGGCTATCTGGGAGGCCACTCTGCCCTACTTTCTGCCTGCAGACAAAGAAGCAATATTTCGATCATTGGCACTGTCACCTACAGAGCTGCACATTTGTAAGGCATGTTACAGACAAATGATGCAGGAGATTGTCTTACCAAATGCAAAATACAGTGTTTCAGTACTGATGAACGGATACAATGTGTTCATCATTGCATTCTTTATCTACAAATTCAAGATTTATCAAAGAGTAACAATTATTCTTTCTAAGAAACCATGATGACTTGTTAGTCAAAGCCGAGGTGAGCCATGCACAAGGTGCTGTAATGCAAGAAATACTAGATTACATGTCTTCAAAAACATCAAACTGGTTCATGCACAATCAGAGTTCTTCAGAATTAGACACAAGGAATAAATATTGAGACAAGTGAAAGAAAATAGAGAAGGAGGCCCTCCTGTTTCATTTGGCATAATTTCCTTGTCACTGCACTGACATTGCTGGTGTTACTCTTGTGGTGGAAAACTGCATCAGGCCTTTAACCAGGTTTTTGTTGTCTGGTAGAAAATTCAGCACCTATTTTAAAGTGCTCCTGAATATTTGCTGCTTTGTCAATGAAAACTTTAGGTGTTTAAAAGTGAATTCCTGTCCTAAAGGCAGCAGAACCTAGATATTCCTGTGGTATCAATTGCCACACTATGACAAGTTACTCAGACATTTCCCCCAGTAGTAGAAACAAAAACACAACAGAATGCATAAACGTATAACAAATTTTCCAGAGATCTTCTATGTTTGAAAAAGGAAGTGCCTGCATGCAAGTTTTTTATCCTGCAAGTTTGTTTCTCCTTTTCACTTTGTGCCAGCAACGTGATGGCAATGGCTGAATTTAAAGTAGTTAAAATTGTAATTTTCCCAAAACAGTGCCTCAATCCTCTAAGACTCTGCAATATTCTGTAAGTCAGGAAGCAAAACTCTTTCATGACCCTTTAAGCATCTAATATGATTCAGGGCACCTTAAGGTAGGCAACCAACAACTTTAAGAAATGTCTGGCTCATTAGTTGTTCAGGCAGGGATGTGGTACAGGACAGTTCAGCATAGATGCTAGAAGAAGTCAGAACATAAAATATCACTTTTCATGCCCAGTTCCAAAATAGACACACACTGACACAATGATTCAGAAGCAGTTGATAAGTATTGGCAGGATCATGCAGGAATAGAGGAACACATTCAACAGTGCTTCAGTCTCAGGGGAACTCTTCTGCTTAGATTAACATTATTTGGCATAAATTAACCTGGCTGAACTTAGATGCCCATTACTGACCTGACTTTCTTTTGAGAAAACATATGCTAGAATCCTATTGGTTCACAGCAGTAAGTCCCCCTAGAAAATGCTGGCTTGAATAGCCAAGTGCAATTTGGGTGCATGTGTAAATATTCGTTTGTCAGATCTTTTGAGAAAATCATTGGATTTTCATAAAAAAATGAAATATAACCCTCTAGCCATACAATTTTCCATTTTCTAATTTTGCTGTTCAAAATGAAAGATATGGGAGGTGATAGAATGCACTATTATATTAAGAAAGAAATGATTAGCTGTCTGGTGTGAGGAGTTGTTCTGCTGGGCTGAAACGCTCTCGATTACAGAAGGCTCACACGGCACTTCTACACTGCTGCCATAATGACTTCCACATATTATTTCTATCATTTCCTCAGTCAGTAAAAAAGCCAAGCAATATTTCCCTTCTCTCCTCCAACAGTAAGAGGAGAAAAGAGGAACAATTCTTGATTACATACTTACTACCATACAGGAACGACAACGTATTGGTGTTCAGTGACACATGGCATCGTAACACATATATATTCACATCAATGCTTGCGAGAAGACCATACGTCTATGCAAGTGCCACAGATCAGCTTCTCAATGCATTGCAAGTTAACTTATTAAATTCATGAAGAATTTATTATCATGTTTTCATTTCACATTTTATATTCTTAATATTCTAAATTCTAATTCTCTCTCCAGTTTTCAAATACATAGAAACATTTTGCAACTCTATATAGTATTTTTCTGGTCTTTTCCAATAAATAGTAAAAGGGATATAGGTGCATCCTCTTTAACTCATCAGTAGGTCACAGGTGTCTTATTCTCTCATGATGTATATACGTTCATTTTTAACACTGCAAAAATGCACTCTCTCCACCCTGAATTTTGTAATTATTTTCCAAGACATGATATCACAGCCCTTTAACATCTCTTTCTATTCAATGTCAAATATATTCATTATCTGAAAGTTAATTTGGGCAAAAGATAAATGCATGCATAGCTTTGCAGAATGCTCTGTTTGCTATTTGAGAAAAGCTAAATCTTGGCCACTCAAGGGCCTTAAATAACAAAGAAATAGGAAGTGATAGGTAACTTTTCAGGTTACAATGTAAGAGAAAACAGTTACAGTGGAGAACTTATTAGTTATATGCTTTCATTTTTCTTTTTTGCCTTTTCCAGTCAGTAAAGCAAACGTATTTTCATTGTTAGCACATTGCCCGGTATATAAATATTTCTTGAAAAATGTTTGCATATAAATAGTATTTGATTAAACAGCAGTTCTTTATTTTTGGTAATTGGATTATAGTGACCACTGTCCAGAACTAAGCCATGATTCTGAAACAGAAATGACTTGAAAGTGTTCAAAACAGAGTGTCAATTTGCATCCTGCCGTTTGGTTATTTGCATAGTAATTGTAATGCTCCCGCTCTCACCTGGTGCTCCGTATAAAGATCAGTCAGGAAAAGAAATTCACCTTACCTGTGACAGGCAGACAGAAGAACAAAAAGTGCCAGTGAAGTGAGTCAGTGTTTATGACTATTTTAATCTGCGAAGACATATGGGATGGCACTTTTCATTAATCACGAGAGCTTTTATTTTCCTTCCCACTTTATACTGTAGGTGATGAGTTTGATTCCTTGAGGACGCTTCTGTTTGATGCTCACATTTGAGGAGACCCAATAGAGTCACTGAGATCACTCTTTTGGTGATTCAAAGAGCATGAATCATGGAGAAAACAAGCAGGATTAGGTCCGTACTGCCTGTTTCATGCTGGTCTTTCATTTGCTTTCATGTTTGACAAAAAAGATATTAAACAGTCTTTGAACAAATCATAAATTGTTATATATTTCATTAAAGATTACTGCAGGTACTGAAACAAACTCTTCACTGCTTAATTCTACCAGCTCATACAATAAAACATAATGCTCTGTGATACATTTTTGTACAACACATACTTTACTTTTGATTATGCTTTCACTAAATACTAAAAATACTGACACTACAGTATTGTGTGCATGTGTATAATTTTGCATAATTTTGTTCATTTTGCTTATATCATCTTGGGCAGTTGGGACACAAGTAAACCAACAGCCACTTAAAGATAATCTTTAAGCGCATCAATGCAATAACCTTATAGTTAGAGCTGTAAATATAAGCATTAAATGCAGTTATGTAATGTGTTGACACTATCACCTAATCTCTTGACAAATTTACAAGTATATCCCACTATTACTGGGTGATAGTGACTGATGCCTCGGGCCTCAAACTATTCTATATATTTCACAAAAGAGTTTTGGGAAAGCTTTTGGAGTTCTCTTAGGAATATTCACTACTTTTATAGAATTTTTCTCATTTTATATATGGTCTGTTTGTAATTTAAAAAAATAAGCTTAATTAAATAATGTATATTACACTATGTACAACTAAGTGGTCGACCGCACCACAAGGCCCGAGAGCCTTTAACCTTAAAAAACAAACAAACAATTTTTTAAATTAGTAGATAGAGCATCAGAGATTCTTAACAATATGTTTATGATATATACACTATTAGAGACTCTTCTCTGCTAGGAGATGGCTTAAAAGACTTTCCTTAGATGGTTTCAGGAACCTGTTGTTCAGTTAGAAAAAAGCACAGCGAGTTGCATGTCAAAGGCTACTTTAAAAGGCCTGATTGAGAGACATCCAATCAATCTTGAGAATACAAAAAAACAGCTTAAAATCCTCAACTCGGGAAAGGTGGAACAAAGGATGTTCAATGAGATACTGTATTTCACGTAGAGTGCAGGCATCTTCTGCCTTATTGTGCAGGTATAGACTGTCATCTCATGTTGTTTTGGTATCCCTTATTGCAGCTATTATTTTTATAGTAATAGTTTGAGATGTGTTCGTCCAGATGGAGAGGGAAACTGACTCTCTGACTTGTTGTTATGGATCTCATATAGAATACAAGAGGGAGAAGTGCATGACCTCAAATTCACATTTTATGTGAACATACTGACCACTGGACATTTTGGCAAGTTGGAAGAGATTAATGTGCCTCCTCTCGCTCATTCAGAGGTAAGAAAGGGAAAAACTGGAACCACTCAGTTTCATTTATATGTAGAATGAAAACCAATTCTATGAATCCTCAAGGGGAGAGGAGTGTTATTTTATCGCTAGATCCTGTTCCTCTTTGAAAGTTTCACATTAATTTCAGAGCTGGTTATAGACTTTTCATACTGCAAGACTTTTTTTCACTGGTCATAGCATTCATGTCCCTCAGGAAGGAGAGTAGTTCACCCTAACTAAAAGCAGGAAACAACACCACAAATCCTTCTGCATCCATGGGCCACAGGCTATATTCATGATACTGGATGATGGGAGCCTTTTTTACTTAGAGTTTATCGATTGTAAATCTGTGCCAAGGAATTAACACACCTGAAAAGATTGCTATGGACACTTCCCAACTGTTTATTGTAGGATGCTAATGTAGTTTTACTAAGTGGACTCCTTGGGCAAACACAACCATTTATCTTCAAATATCAATAAACTCGAAGGAAAAAGTAGCATGACTACATATCTTTTGGCTATACCAGCACAGGATAAACAATACACGTTCACTGCATTAATTTTTTTGTGAAAGTGGATGGAATTTTTAACACTATTGACTATTAAAGGCAAAATTTAGTAACAACTAACATGCCTAATTAATAGCTTGCTTTCTCTACACTAATATCAACATTTCAGTTAATTACACACCTTTTCCTCTGCACAGGCAGAGCTTTCAAAGCATCTGCAGCTGAGTGGCATTGCCATTCCCTCTTGTGCATCAGTATAAAAAGCATTTTATGATGAAGTGCTAAATTATTAGGAGTAGGTGGCTTAAGCAAGACATAGCACTATAAATATTATTATCTTGTAAGTTCTTTAGCAACCTGTCCATTTTTTTTAACATAGCAAGTCTAGTGAAATGTAAACAGCCATTTTCTCCATTAGGTACCTGCTAGAGTAGAAGACATATATAATAATGTCTTTGTTGGAGGCAAAAAGGATAATAACTCAGATGCTCAGAAGGTCTATGTTTTAGACCAGATTGCACACACATCAGTTCAAAATGGGTATTCCTTCAAGGCCATGAGAGCTTAAAATTATTAACTAGTTTAAGAAAAATCCCATTTTCCCCTACTGAGTCCCAACATTCAAAGAAATCAGCCCCAAACTGAGAATTTATTAATCTACCTGGATTCTTGTGCTTTCTGAGAGATGTTTTCGACATCTAGAGGGGAGAGGAGGAGGAAGGGCAAAAGAAAAGAGGCTATTATATTTTTATACAAATACTTAATAAAATTCTTTTTGAAAACACAGCTAGGAACTCTTTTTTTTTTTATCATTAAGAAACTAAGAATTTGTCCATTTATTATACCACTGCTAAGATAATAACCTTCTGGTCATACACATTAATGGTTAATCCATTCAAACTTGAGGAAGAAAAAAAATAGTATAAGCTACAGAACAATAAATACTCAACTATACATTTACTACAGTTCAATCAAATACTAATCTCACATAGACAAATAATCAAGCTTCCGGTAACAAATAATATTCTTCTTTAAGACCCTTTATGGTTATTTACGCTCTCAAAAGAAGTCATACTTTGTGTGGACCTTCTCTTATTTGACACTTAGGGCAACCCTTATAAATTACTCATCTTGCTCCCCAACCAAGTGTTCCAAATGGCAGAAAGAAACTACCTCGGACTGCACAGCTCAAAGATAATAGTGGTATCTTCAAAAACTCACTTGATTCCACAGGTAAACTGCTGAGGAAGCTATGGCTTGCTCTGTAGACACACTTCTGGCCAATAAAGGTAAGGATTATGCGAAAAATCTTTAAAAGCATGCACACCAAACCTGTTCACACACATTCACACCAGGTTTTCACACCTTTTTGGATGAGGACCTTTGTGAGGACACCCATGAACACACAACTTCCATTCAATTCATCTGCTTGGTAATAACCATCAGTAACCACTGGGTGAGTTATTTGTAATTTTTATTACAG